>NW_004624812.1:1098074-1132105 GCF_000247695.1 Heterocephalus glaber
AGCATATTTCAAATATCTGTTTTGAAATAAATTTGACAACTTCTAAGAAGTACCTTGGAAGACAAATTAATGAAACTAACTCTGGAGGAAATATCGAATTTGAACAGCACCTATTAAAGAAAGTATATTCCTAGCTTGAAAACCTACCTATATGACAAGAACAGGCTCGTATACATTTTAACTGATAAACTATATCAAACATTTAAAACAGAAGAAAAAGGAACACTTCTCCCCTCATTCTAGGCAATCAACATTGTGCTAATCCTAAAACTGGATAAAAATAGAAGAAAAAAGTATGAACATAGATAGAAATTTGTTTAACAGAACAAACTGTGAGAAGTCAGATCTGGCAGTATGTAGAAAGTGGTTTTATTATAGGGATGGCAGTGTTGGTTCAGCACTGGAAGATCCACCCCCAAAAGTTGATGTGTGGGTTATAACAGCTGCCTAGATTACTTCCAAAGGATCTGAAGTCCACTTTTGCTGAAAACACTGACCCTTCACTTGAGCCTATGGAGATCTGATGTGTGACTAAATGGGATAAAAGGCTTGGCATCTCTGTCTTCAAATTCTGGCTGTCCCCTTTGATATCTTAACCCTTGGGCTAGATTCTACCCAGATCTGAATGTAGACATGCCGTTCATTTAAAAATGTTTAGTCCAAAAGTATAATACAAGGTCCTCTCTGACTTCTTGGTTCATTGAGGCTGGTATATACATCCTCCCCCCCGCCGCCCCCCCACACTTTTGTGCCTTCATCCTCTGGTTCTTCAGAAGCCACAAAAGCCCCACCACTTGAAACCCTTTGGCCCTAACACAGAGCCCAGACTGACAAGGCCAGGATGTTTTACATAGGATGACAGTGTCAGCTAAATGAAAAGTCAACAACCTGGTGTTCCAAATCTGTCACAAAACCCAACATCTTTTGGAACCATGCTCTTGGGCAATGGAAATTACCAGATTTTAGCTCATTCCAGCAAATTAATAAAAAGTAGCTGTTCTCTTTGTACAGAGCAGCAGCTCCATCCCTCTCTTGACCAGTTACTGACTCCCTTCCACTAAAAGCCTAATTTGGCTGAAGCTCCTCCTCCAATTCCAATAAAGCTTTGCCTGTACAAGAGTGTGTGTGCTTGTGATTTCTGGGCTCGTCTTGTTTCTATCATCTCTGAGTCAGAAGATTCTGTGTTCTGGTATCACAGGCACTGTTTCTTCTCCGCCTCTGTCATTGTTTCTATACACATCCCCTTTGGCCAACCCAGCACACCAGTCACAGTTGGGAGGGCTGTGCTGTCCAAGCAGCAAAGTCATCACATCCCTCCCTAAATGTGCTGCCCTCCTTCACCATCTGTCCAGTGCTGCTCGTGGACCTTTCTACAACTTACGATGACTAGTGCTTCACTGGAAACCCTGGAAATCCGGAAACACAGATAGGTGTTAGGAAATTCTGATAGTCACAAACCTTAACCAGAACTGCTAAGATTTCAGAGTAGTAATCCAGTGCCCTAGAATGAGGGCTCCACCTCCTTATGAGAACAAAACCCTGAGTTGAGATGCTAGAACTCAAGTTGTATTCCTCCCTGGGAAATGAACAAAAGGTGCCCTAAACTGCAAATTAAGTGGTTATACATTAGACCACTGGTGGCAAATTTTTTAGAGCCCGAGTACCCAAACTGCAACCCAAAACACACCTATTTATTGCCAAGTGTCAACACCTCGAATACTGAATACTGAGGTTTTTTCAGTTTAGAAAAAACAACTGTTAACAGATTCTCAGCTGCTGGAGTGACTCTTGTGCTGACAGAGAGGGCTCTGTGTGCTCGCTGTAGCACACATGCCACAGGTTCACCATCACTGCCCTAGACTGTGGCCTTGAGATTTTGCAACTAAGCTAGTAACCCTTGTCCTTGCGAAAGACAGATTTGTTTGGTGCCACCATAACGGGGCTTGCAAACCTGGGCTATCATTCTGGTTTGCTCTTTATGCACTTAATCATCTCACCCAAACCACCTAACCTTTCTGGGCCTCAGCTTCCCCATTAATAAAATGCTACTATCCTTTATTTAGTCATACATGGCCAAAAGAAGATTAATGAGCTATCTACACTTACACTAACTGTTCAGTAAGGTTACATTCTATGAATTAATTGATTCATTTATTTAAAACAACTTAAGAGCATGTTTTATGTCAGTTGGTATAAGAGCTCATAAAATATGTCCCAGTATCTATAACAGGAAGGGCACTGCTTAGCTAATAAGATTTAATGGCCACAGAAAATCAAATGCTTGGATATTCTAATAGTAGTGGTAATAATAATGGCTGTTACTATTAATTTTGTATTCATTGTGTACCAGGCAACATATTAAATGTTTTATTCAGTTTGTGCAATTTATTTTCATAAAATGACCATATAAGGTAAATGCCACTGAGCACAAATTGTTCAATTAACATATGGTATAACCAAAGTGTGGCAGGCCTTGTAGTAGGTACTTGGTACAATCACTCAGATATAGCATCTTCACGTGTAGAAGGGTTAAATAACTTCCCAGCTACTCAGCTAGCAGGTAGCAGAAAAGAACCAGAAATCTAGTCTGTCAGGCAACAGAGCCAAATTCCTATTTGCTAATTGCCACACCTATCACTTTGGTTTCATGACTTCATAATGTCAGCCAAAGCCAGTGTTTTCTGAATCATGGATTCACTCACTTCCAGGGTCCTTTTCTCACTCAGTTTTTCCCACTCCCTTGTGTTTGCCTGGTTCTCATTTTGAATTGCCCTCTGAACACGGCTATTTTCTTCTTGTCTTCTACTCTTTGCTCTCTCCTTCACCTCTCCTATAACTCTGCAAAATATCTGTGAATTGGCTAAAGTATGGACTCTACCATGGTCAAATTTGAAAGGAACAAGCTGTGAATTCCTCTGAAAATATTAGCTGCACACTACAGAGCCTGTGGAAGAAATAGAGACAGGCATTCAAGACCAACTCTCAATGAAGTTGGAAATGTGGGTGTTCAGGCAGGTTTAGAACTGTGTATCTCCTTCCTACCTTGAAATCACATTTGATTTGATGGTATAGCTAAAGGGAAAGGCCCGTAACTGAGCTGAGTCTCATATCGTGCACACAGACATGCAAATGCAGTTTCAAAATAAAGAGCTCTAGGGCCGGGGATTTAGCTCAGTGGCATTGCACTTGCCTTGTAAGCACAGGTTTGATCCCTGGTACCACACACACACACACACACACACACACACACACAAAGACAAAGAGCTCTGGGTTTGATTCTCACATAGCACATGGGAGATAACGTGGCCACTAATGGAGAATTGGGTCTTCCTTAGCTGCTAAGAACTGGAATAAGATTAAGAAAGGATTCAACAGTTTTTCAAACACCTAGGAAATCTGGAAATGTCAGTGTCATCATGCACAGCATCCTCCGAGGGAGCTCTCCAATTGGTCTGAATTGTTCTTTTAGACAGACTTAGGGGACACTGGTACAGCACTGACCCCAGTCGAGAAGGGAAACTCTTAAAAGGTGTGGTTGTCCAAGCTGTCATGAAGCATGATGCTAACACAGGACATGAACATGGAACTATTTGAGAAAACATGGCATCAGGCTCCTGGAGAGTTAATTCAGATATCCCAACCGCTGCTTGGCTACCTCAAATCTCCAACACAACTCATTATTTCATAGAGGTGTTAAATATAAATTGTTCATTAAAACACATATTATTGGATGTTTAACTACCGTGTAATTGATTTTCTATCCATTTCCTAGTGGTTAACCCTCGATAAATGCTTTTTGTAATCAACTTAAAGTACAATACCCACCACGCTTGATATCCTTCTCCTTTGGTTTAATAAGAACCTAGTTCTATATTATTGAATTCATAGTTGATAATAAAAAAAAAATCAGTTAAGTTTCAAGAGCAGCATTAAAAAAAGATTTCTTTGGTGTGAATGTGAACCTGTCTTCCTTTTTAGAAGGATCTGAGTGCCGCTGAGAACTTGGGTGCTTCGGTCGTGTTTCAACCATCAGAAATTAGACCAGGTCCAGGAAAGTCAATTGACATGCTCAAAGCTAGAAAGACAGTTCAGTAGGACTAGAGATACCATGCAGGGACCCCAATATGCAGTGCAGTGTCCTGAGAGATATACAGATCTTCCCCAGGGTTGAAAGAACAAAAAAATTAGTTCAACATTGACATTCAGTATTCCCAAAGAACATCAGAAACAATTAAGTGTGGATATGCTTTTGAAAGACCCAAGGGATTAAGCTGCCTGCTTTCAAGTTTTGCCCAGTTCTTATGAGTCCTTTTAAAATTCCCACCTCCTCAGAGAGCCTGGCTTAAATGATTGCAACTTGTAGGGAAAGCAAGGAAGTACAATGGTTTGTTCAGCTCCTGGGAGGCGGACAGCAAGAGGCGGAAGTCAACAGAAGAGAAGTGAGGGAGGAGATACCTCTGGCTGGTCTTCAAAATCTCTGACATGCTCACACCATCCTCAGTCCTCACAGCTTCCAGAAACACACATACCACAAAAACACACAGGGCTGAGTAAAATATATATGAAATAACATATGTAAAGCTCTCTGGAAAGTATCTGGCACACAGCAAGTGTTGAAAACGTTAGCTATTACAGGATTTCTATATTAATATTTATCATTCTACAGCACGCTCTTTAGCTCACTCAAATTATCCCCTTACTACTGCACAGAGATGAATACCATACATTTATTTATTTATTCACTTACTTCCTTAGATAAATTCCTAGACATAAATTTGCTGGGCCTATAGGTGTGATTTTTGGTGAGCTTTTTAATTATTCTGTTCATTGCCATAGACAAGCTTACTGGGTACCATGAATTGGACATCTTTGTGAGGTGGTGAGTCTTCTGTCAGGGGAAGCTAGCAAGAACCAGCAGTATGAACCTTTATTGAAACTGCTATAAAGAGAATTTATGTGGTTTGTAGATGATTGGATTCTCAGGTCCCTTCTAGTTCTTAAATTTTATGATTCTGATTCTTCTGGAGCACAGAAATGGTTATGCGCTTGCACCTTCGCAAGGAGTGATGGGAGGATACCTTTCAGACTGGAACGTAACAGGCCACTTACTTTCTCTCTGGATGCTCTGGCTGGTGGAGATCAAAGAGTGAGCATCTCCCCATTCAGCCTCTGACAAAAAAGAGAGACTGCCTGAGCAGCATGCTGTTGTTAGATAAAGAGAGATCCTCTTCTAGAAGGGCATTCTCTTCTGCATGGTGAGTGGAAAGCTTGCTTTATCTAGGACACAACCTTAAAATAAAATTCAGTGATCACCAAGTGACTCAGTGTAAGAGCCTTCATTCTCCATGAGAGGACAGTTGCTAAGAATGGCAGGAACCACCCACAGATGGTCTGGATACCAGTTGCATCACAGACACATATACAACACAGCCCTTTCCTCTGAAGCATGCAGCCAAGCTCACATCGAGTTCTCCTCTGTGTACATTAAAACCAAAATAAATAATCCAAGAAAATCTGCATATGTCAGTGTGTTTGGGGCCCAAGATAAATCAGGCAATGGGCCTAAGAGGAATGTAAGGCATTTGGCTACGCTTTCCTTCTCCTAAGCATTAGATCACTTTCCAGTTTTAAAATATGCAAAGATGCTCAATGCCCAAAACGCCAAGGCTGGTAGTTAAGATCTTTCAGAATCTGACTCCACTTAGCTAATTTCACATCTCATAAATGTTCCAGCTCAACCAGGTAGGTCTTCTTATTACAAACAACCACCTTTTGCTTGCCACTCGTTTTTATTTTTCCCCTCAGGTGTCTGCTTGTGCTTGCCATGTTTCAAAAGACATTTACACATTTCTCCATCATTTGAAAGATATATCCTACTCTAAGGTACAGCTTGTGATGGCTTGGTCAGCCTTGTGCCGCTCTCTCTCTCTCTTCTCCCATCTTCCTTCCCTTAGAGAGATGGGGTGGGGGTGGGGGATCATCAGTCTGAGATGCCTGGTTACCTGAGGAATTCTGGAATGATAGGATGGCTTCTCAGGAGTTCATTTTCATAGACCACTTAAAAGGGCCAGGGATTTAGCACAGTGGTTTTGCCACCTGCTGCACAAGTGCAAGGACCAGAGTTCGATCCCTGGTACCAAAAAAAAAAAAAAAAAAATTCTTCACATAGACCACTTAAACTCCTCAATAGAAAAGGTGGATGAGAGCTGGATGTGGTAGCAAATGCCTGCAATCCCAGCACTCAGGAGTCTGAGGCAGGAGGATCAACATGAGTTCAAGGCCAGCCTGGACTACATAGCGGGACCTGGTCTCACCACCCCCCCTCTCAAAATAAAAGGTGATGAAACAGACCTAGACTGAAAGTCAGATCTCCTGAGGACTAAACTTTGACCCTTCTAATGAATGGGGAGTCAAAATTAGCCCAGTTAAGGCAAGGATTTATGCCCCATAAGGACATGTGAACTACTCAGAGGAAGAAGAAAGTTCAAAGATATGAATCTTCTTCAGAAAAGTTTCTAAATACTGATGTCAGAGAAAACTGTGTTCAAGTTCTTAATTATGTTGGCAAAGTCCTTTTTGTCATATGTGTTAGTTTCCATCACTATAACAAAATACCTGACACAATTAATTTAGGAAAAGAAAAGGTTTATTTTGGTTCATTGTTTTAGTGGTTCCAATCCATAGTTGGGTGGGACCACTGCTTTTTTTTTGGTACCAGACATTAATGACAGGGAATGGAGCAAAACTTCTCATTGCAAGAGTAACAAGGGGGGGCAAGGGTCCCATAATCCCCCTCAAAGACACACTGCCAGTGACCTAACTTCTACTAGGCTCCAGCACCCCCCATATAGTGCTACCTTGGGACCCAGCCTTTAACACATGGGTCTTTAGGAGACATCCCACAATGCAAACTAGATCACCAGGTGAGGTAATATGCTCACAGGCTCTGGAGATTAGGATGTGGACATCTGTGGGGAGCCATGAGCTGTCAGGCTACCACCGGAGATAAAGCACATGTGGTGAGAGGTGCTGTAGAAGGGAGGAACTATGTGCATCTTTTGCTTTAAGACAAAACTGAAGAAATGGGAAAGATCTAAATTGAAAAGAAAGGCCGTGCATCAATAGAGAGGCTCTGTGTGTTTGCTAATGGGATCTCATAGTTTTAAATTCTCTCTAATTAGAGCATAAGCTTCAGAGGGACAGAAACCATGTCTGACATTTTCCATTTACTGTCCTTCTATCTGGCTCATGCGAGGTGTTACAGTTTATATCTAGGTGTTCCCCAAGAGCCACACAGGCTCATTGGTGGGGCTTTTGGAAGGTGACTGAATTATGGGGGCTTCTAGCTGACTTGCCGTTAGAAGGCAGGATTCATCAGAAGAGGCAGGTCACTGGGGGCATGACCAGGAAAAGTTTATCTCCCTGCCTAGCTCCTCCCTTCACTCTCTGCTTCCCCTCCATCATGAAATGAGCAGTTTTTTTTCTCCATGCTCCTCTGCCATGCTGTTTTTTCTTAGGGTACATGATCTAAAATATCAGCCAAAATAAACATCTCCTTCTTCAAGTTGTATAGGTTGCGTATTTTTCCTGAGGCACAAGGAAGGTGACTAAGACACAAGTCTTACTGTCTTACTGACCAGTGTGAGTGTTAGGCATCAGCAGGAAGTTACCGGCTAATGGTAGGTGAGGGAAGAGTCTGCTTATGAATGAGACAGAGAGAAGTAGACAAACCTGAACAGGATTTTATTGCACCAGGTGGACTGGATATGAGGCTGCAGTTCCAGGAGAAACACATGCCTGTGTCCTCATCATGGAATGGCTGCCTGCCTTTGAGTGTCAGGCATTATGCAAAGGCATCTGTGCCAATCATTTTGTTGACATATGAGACACTAGAGCCAAAGCAACCAGAAGGAGAACCAAGCCTCCAAGTGACAGAAAGAAAGGCAGAAGCCACAGAGCGAGTGGTCCAACCCATCCTGTGAAGTGCAGAGGCACAGGCCAATGTTTCTTGGGCACCCTTGCCAAGTTACTAAAGTCTGTAGTAATGAGCTTGTCTTGAAGAAAACACAGTGGACCAAAGGAAGGGGAAAGAGGAATGGAAATTATGCTTTTCAGAAAAGGTCAATCATGAGTCAAGGCTCAAAATTAGATAAGACAAATACATTTTTCTGTTTACCCTATACATTTGTCCTGGAAAGGGCTGAAAAAAGATAAGTGATAGAGGGAAAATGAGAGCTCAAAAAAACATAGGAAAAAAAGAATACATGGAGTTTTGTTTTGGTTTATGAGTTAAATGTATTGATATTCCAAAAAGAAAAGCCTGTAAAAAAGATTAAAGATGTAAGTGTGGGTCAGATCTATGTACAGTTTCACACTCTTTCATGTACACACACACACACTATGTGCTTGCACACAGGCATGCGCACATGTGCACACGCACACAGAGCGCGTGAGAGAAAGCCACCAAGTATGATGGCAAGACAAAAGGACTGATTGTTGGCAGAAAATAATCAAATTGGCCTCCAAATTTTCACAAAAGAGTGATTCTTACACACTTAAACCACAGACTAGCAAGCAAGAGTTTTTCATGATTTCTGCCTCTCTGAGGTCTGTCAAACAGCTTTTCTGATATACTGTTTTTATATAAATTCTGCAGTGACTTTTCCCTGGTGGTGTTAGTTGTTTGGGTTTTTCTCTGGCTGCCACAGGCTTATTTATGTTATTCTGATTTAGATCTTTTCCTCTTTCCTTCTTTGCTGAGGCTGGGTTTCACAGGGCATTCTGCTGAGAGGCATATCAACAAGATGCACATCTGCCAGAGGCATGTGCTCATGTGTGGAGGTGTGTGTGTACATGCACACATGTAGATGCAGAGATGTGCTCGTGTATACACACTGCAAGTGTGTGAGGGCAATGTACATATACACACAGAGACATGGGCACATACGTATTATATATTAGTACATATATGCATGTGTATTAGTGTGCACATATGTATTGTGTATTAATACACATATGTGCATGTGTATTATGTGCATGCGGAAGTGTATGTGCATGCACCTGTACACACAGAGCCTAATTTTTCTCCAGAGGCTGTGAGTGTCTGTCATATCCCATGTAGCTCCTTGAGGTTTCCAAGTGAGGAGGCACTGAGCTATGGAGGCATCGCTGTAGGCAATGGAAGGTGCATACTCAGCCATGGTCTGGACCCAAGTCAGAATTAAAGAAGAATTCTGGAGAGTTCCTCTTAGGCCTCCCAGGAAAAAAAAAAAATGCCTGCCTCAGTTTTGACACTTCATTTTATACTCACATTAGAGTTGAATTCAGACTTATTTTGTGCTATTATAGCTGATTATTTATCACTTCAATGGAGAATTTATCGATTTACTTAATATTCATTTCTGATAACATGAAAGATCTGTAAATTACAAATTGTCTGGAGACTCAGAAATGCTTAATTATGTCCTGCTTTTCTCCTGTTCCACTGCCCTTTATCCAGGTCAAGCAGAGCAGAAAGCACACAGCCCTGCCTGTTCATGATGGAGACCAGTCGGTCTTCCTGACCCTTCCAAGGTGGCTTGATTCACAGCATTGTCTTTTAAACTCGTAGAATCCTTAAAGCTTGTCTTGTTCAATCTCACAGGTAGTTCATTTTAACAAATAGTCAGCTATTAAGTGCTGACCATGGTATGTCGTCTCTGTAGGTGGCCTGGCTTAACCTTGAACAACTCTATTGGAAAGTTTCCTGTCATGTAAGGCCCACATTTTCCTCCTGGATGCTCATTTACTATCATAAACAACTTTTAGATCATGAAAACAAACAAAAAACAAAAAAGTTATCTGAAACACATTATGTAGGAGACTACTTTTGCTTTCCATTTTAGTGGCATAAGTAAGTAGCAGTTAATATAGATAACGTTATTTGCACCTTAACTCAGCCAAAGCTGAGTTGGTAAAAACGGGGAGGGGGGAGGATTGGTTCTCTCCTACCAATCCCCTCTGTGCTGATGCATGAGTGCCCAGAGGACCATATGTGTCTGGGGTGGAGCAGGAGGGCCTGTGTGGGCACATGCCTTTCCCTGTGCTCTTTCTACTGCAGTTGGTTTGAAGTAGGAATTAGGGGAGGGCCCCGGCAAGGTAATTCAGTAATGGAGGACATGGCAAAGTGAAATGCTAGTTGCTTTAACCCCTGAAGAAAGCATTTCCCTAGCAAATAGCAATAGCTTTGAAAGCAATTGACAGAAAGCTGGTTTAATCCTTGTTCTGCAGATACTTACAGCTGCCCACAGTTTTTAATTAATACACTGGGCTCCCTAACAAAGGGGACGAGGTTGGAGAGCATTAATAGATTTACTTACTCAAGCCCAGGAAAGAACTCAGGAGGAAACGTCCTGGCTGCCTGTGGCCTGCGTCTGCACTGGCCCTCCCATCCCTGTGTGGGAATGCCCCAGGGAGACTTAGACGGACCCCAGAAGGAGGGCAATTCATCTCACAGGAGACTTCCCAGAGATGTCTCATTCCACTCCACCCAAATCCATTCCTTCCTGCACCATTCTTCCCTCATCCCATATGTATAGTTGTCCCTAGGTACCCAAGGGGGATTGGCTCTAGAACCCCCACAGATACTCAAATCTGAAGATTCTCAAGTCTCCTATATAAATTGTTACAGTATTTACATCTAATTTATTCACTGATATGGAGTACTTTTAATCACCTCTAGATTACTTATAATACCTAATACAACATAAGTGCTATGAAATAGTTGTTATTCTGTATCCTTTAAAGAATAATGACAAAAAGTCTATACATTTGTAGTAGGCACAATTACTCTTTTTCTGAATAATTTCCTTCCATGATTGGTTGAATCCATGGATGTGGATCCACACATATGGAGGGCTGATTGTATTTACTGAGGAGCTACTACAGAGAGGCCAGGTACAATGTCTAAATTGAGGAACGATATTTAATCAAAACTTTTAGCTAAGTGCTTTAACAAAGTATAAAACAAAGATGATACACATTCTCACAATGCTCAGCACTAGAGAGAGATATACATTTAGGGCAGACATTCTGGATGGTGGTCCTGGGATTTCATTTTAATCATATCTATTCTAGGTGGTCAGTGCCATTGATACACCAATAATTAAATATTTTGCATATTACCCTGGAAGCAGGAATGGAATCATTACACAAATACATGGAAAACATAAAAAGTCAATGAATAAAGGGATATGGAACTAGTGGGCCACACTTGTGCTAGCAACACATGCCGAAGTCCACTCATTGTGCCCTCAGTGTTGTCCAGTGTCACACACACCTACCTACTTGCAAGTCCCAGCTTTCTAGACTCTGTCAGCCTCTCTGGTCTAGTTGCTCATCCATCTCATTCAATTCATTCATTCATTCTACCCCCTGAGCACTTGTTGAAGGCCAGGCATTGTGCTGTGCACAGGAAAACAAGCCTCCCTCCTCCCTTTCTTGATGCCTCCTGGACCCTTCCTGAGATTGGACACAGCTCTGCTCCTCACCCTTCCTGTGTCAGGATCTTTCTCTTTTGGTTAAGGAATCTGATGTCAGAGTCTTTCCATCTGACAAAGTCTCTCCTCTTCTGAAACTCCCTGTCTCCTCATATCTTTATCAGTCCATTTCCACATGTCTAAGTATTTTAATGGCATATGGTTCCAAGGGGGAAATCTCCAAATGAGAGAAAATTAGCAACTGTGCTTATTGGGCTAAAGAAAACGACTGGAGGGAAAGTTTTCTTTAAAAATACCCACTAGAAGCAGCAGCCCAAGGAGATGTGACTGCAATAAAAATGATGATTTTTGTTAGGGATGGAAGTGGGGGTGGATTGTCAACTGCATTTTCTTTCCCCCGGAATGCATCACAGTCATTAATTTGTTTAATTTATTTTTTGCCTCTTCCCTAGTGAAGCAGCCCAATCCACTGTTGGCCTACCCATCAGAACAAATTACACTTTGGAAATATCCGAGTGCTTCAATTTTCCATTAAATATAATAAGAAACCACAAAGCACTGTTCTGGTCTGAGGACTCCTTGCCAAGGATCTACAAGTGCTTTTTACAATTGCTGCCAGACAGTTTCTAGTTGTCACCCTTGTTGACTCAGAGACTGGAAAACAGGCCCAGAACCACCGGCCTGGTATTAATTTGTATGCATGTGTGTGCCTCTTGGGCAGGGCTCTTAACCCGCTTTGTGTGCCCATGATCTGATGGTACAGCACAATTCCAAAGTCTTCATAGCAGGATCCACAGCGTCCACTTCCGTGGCCTCTCTGCCATCGTGCCTCACCTAGCTTGGTTGAGCCCATGGCTGTGGCCAGGAAGAATCCACAGAGTCAGTCCTGTGAGGCAGACATCACTCATGTTTCGTGGACGCTGGCCTTCCAACTTCCACCCCCTGCTGCTTATTGCAAAGCTGGAAGGCTCATCTTTCTTCTCCTCCTGACTGTCTTGCTGCTGCCTTCAAATCATCCATTGCTCAGGCCACGAAAACTGCTAACTACTGCAGATCCATCTGTCCTGAGGAACATTGCTAATTGATGATTACATTTCATTTGCAGGATGTTATCTTACTTTCACAGATTGGAAATTGAAATGTCCAGGGGTTACGCATATGGTATATATGGCTCTTTCGAGTCAGAGATTAATTGCCAAGTATTAATATTTAATTTCTTTATTGCAAAAGCTTGTCAAAGGTTGCCAGGGGAAGGTGAAAACTCAGACCCATCTTACCTGATATTCAGCATACTTGAGAACAGAGCCTCTAACCCTGTCAGCTTGCAATTTCTGAGTCTAAGGAAGAGCATAGGCTGAAAAGAAGGGCTGGACTGTAGCGATCTAGTGAGTTTCTGGATGGAAGAAGTTTCTAGAAAGCTGGAGGCACAGTTGGCCCCGTCGAAGGTAAGATGTTGCCTGCTGAGTCAGTGCTGACTTCTTCTTAGACAGGAGAAAGGTCTGAGGCCAAGTCACCCTGACTCTGCTCATACAGACAGTTAGAAGCAAGTGGAGGATCACTTGTTAGTATCAGCAGACCTAGATATGTGAAGACCTAGGTTTGGTACCAGCATTATCAATCACCAGCAAATCATCACAAGGAACTTTGGTCTCCTACTCTATAGTGTAACATCTATCCCAAGGGCCGCTGCCTCATTCAGTAATAATACTGTTCGATTTTATGCTACTATACAGTTCCCAAAGGACAGTGAAGAATGGAAGTCCCATAGTCATAAGTGTCTCAATTTCTTATGATCGTATGTGGTCTAACACTTTGACTTTGCTGGAACATCTCAAAGGATTGTTGCAATAAGAGTTAAAAGAGAGGATGTGTGTAGAGCACAGCGCCTGGTACTCAAACAGTGTGAACTTAGCCCTTCTAGTAGCTGTGGTTGAGAATTCTTAAAACAATGAAACAAAGGGACATCTGGGAATGTGACTAGGAAAGAATAATTGTGGGATTGTAACCATTCATCAAGCACAAAGACACAGTGCTAGAAACATGGGGATGTCCCTGGAGGAGCCCAGATCCTAAGTGAGTTTGTATAGGCTGGTTCTCCATGAAAATATCCTCTGTCTGACTTTGGGAAAGCATCTGTACTAGTCCCTTCCATGTGCGCCCATATCCCGTTCTCTGGCTCACAGGACTCCTCTCCCATTGGCCACAGCAGGCGAAGACATTAACAGGAACCTGTATTCAGGATCCTACCACTGGCCAGCTGAGTATCAGGCAGTCCCTGTCCCAACCCCATGACATCTCCACTTGCTCTTCCATTTTGCTCATGGGGTATGCCCACCTTTATTATGAAATTTAATGGTATGAAATGGCTCATCTGTGAACTCACCTACAGTGCACCATCAGCTTGTAGACTTCCACACATAGTTCTTCTGCTCTGTCATGCTAACATGTAGCCACAGATCCACTCAGACGGTCCCATGAAACCTCCCTAGCAAAGGATGGATACGATGGTGTGGGGAACTATTCATACAAAGGCAAGCATTTCTCCTACCCTTTTTTTACCTTCTCATTCTCCTGTCCCCTTGCTGTATTCTTTGCATTCCCCATGTGAGGTTTAATTTTATATGTTAACTTGACTAGGTTAAAGATATCTGGACAAACTTGTTCTTGATATTTCTGAAGGGGATCTTTGAATAGGACTGACATATGAATCAGTGGACTGAGTGGAGGAGATTGCCCTGCCCAGTGTGGGTGGGCCTCGTCCAATCAGTTGAATGAGTGAAGAGGACAAAAGCGTTAGGTTCTCTCTCCCTCTCCCAAGTAAGAGGGGACTCCTCCTATCTGATGGCCTTGACCTGGAACTCCAGTCTTTCTCTACCTTTAAACTGAAACTGAAACCTCGCATTTCTTGAAGTTCAAGTCTACTGGCTTTGGTCTAGAACCATGCCATCAGAAGCTCTCCTGGGTCTCCAATTTGTCAACTGCAAACTTTGGAACTTCTCAGCCTCTGTAATCACATAAGCAAATTCCTTCAATAAATTCCTATCTATCTATCTTCTTCATCATCACCCATCTATTTATCCATCATACGCACAAACACACATACATCTTACTGGTTCTGCTTCCCTGGAGAACTCTGACTAACCCACTCATGAATGTTGGTTTTTACCAGGGTTTAACTTGAAAATTATTTTCTTCTCATTCTGTGAGCTGTAATTGAATAATCTCACTTATTGCCATGGCTCCAGTCGTGAAACTTACATCATAAAAGTCCCCAAACTTTTTCATTAGTTCAGAGCTCCAAGTTCCAATCTCACATAGTCAACTATCATCTTCATATTCCTCTTCACAGCCTCAAAGGTCTTCCAATGAAAGACAGCCTGTCCAATAAAAACAACAGCACTACCTCCACACACCTGTCTCTTCTTCATTAGGCCAAAGAAGAGATTTCCCCACCTTCCTCTCAGTCACTCATTTTAGTGTTCAACACCCTGGGGCTGCACCTCTCTGGCTTCTCTCTTGTCTAAACCTTTCCCTTACTGCTTTAGGTCATTCTCCACTATCACTTATGTTTATTGCTCTTGTTTATTAGGCTTGTCTTTCTATGCTAGATTCTGTGCTCCTTCTGGACAAGAATCCTGACTGATCTCTGTTTTTAATCATTCAGTTCCCAGCCATGTACTTTCAGATAATTAATAAATGACTGATATCTGAATGAATGATTTAATGAATGAATGACTTCCATTGGAAGTTCACTGGGTACCGGGAAGATGGCAGACTAAATGAGCAAACCCTGACCTGACTCAAGGGAGACAAGAAACAGAGAGAGAAGTTAATTTGTTTGTCAGAAATTAGTAAAAGGCAACCTCTTCTCGATTAAATTTGAAATGAGGAAAACAGAAAAGACCAGGTATCTTAACAGCAAGGTAGCTAACATACTAAGTACCCCCTGTGGGCTACAAAAATCTCTGCTAGAAGAGGGTTTTGTTTATTTGTTGTTTTTGTTTTTGTTTACCATTTCCAGAAATCCAGCCAAGGACTCTGAGGCAACTCCAGTCTTTCTAAAGAGGCCCTAGGGTATATTTAAAGTTTTCCAACACTGGCTGCCTGGTCACTGCCTATCTTAAGGCTTTGATTCAAAGGACCACACAGAGCAAAACTTCTGAAGCTCAATTAATCTCACTCATCAAGATGGATTTGATTTGAATTGTGGTTCCAGGCAGTGGTTAACAGTCCAGACCAGACTGCTGAGCTGGCTGCTGGTTGGAAACAACTCAGCCCAGAATACCCTGAAAAATGCAGGATAAACAGTTGACAATCAAGCTAGATGTTCAGACTGCATGGACTCAACCTGTGAATCACTCCAAAGTCTGGCCCTCTTCCTTTTCATCTTCTTGTCTGTGTATACTTCTGAACGAATTGGAAAAATCTCAACAAATGAAAAATAGGTTTTTATAGATTGAATTGCTGATAGGGTTGATAAAATAATAGAGAAGAGAGGAACAGCTGTGGGAGAGATCCAGCCTTCAAAGTGCTAGTCTTCTCCCTTAGCACGCTTCACCAAACACAAACAGGCATGGGCACACAGAACATCTCTGAAAGTTTGGAAGGACTGCTGCTTGCAAATGGGCCCATTAAAAGCAGATAAATCAATGGGAAATGCATAAAAAATTCTCATTTATCATAAGACACATTGGACAGGGTTTTGAGTTTTACATACATTTAGTTTAGAAATCTGTTTATCCAGGCAACATTTTTGTGCAAAATACATTGTGATGAACCACTCTCGCTACTTGAATCTACATGGAGAACTATTAAATTCAAACCCCAAAGACAAAATGTGATGAATGTAGCAGTCATGTTATTGCTTTGGCATTTTGCCACTGCCTTTCCCACTTTTGGATAACATCTCCATAATCGCCAAAGGCAGACGCCTCCCAATCTCACAAAACTTGTTTCTTTTGCCTTCAACCAATGCAAATTCCTTGAAAGCTACAAACCATGTGTTGTTGGCAACATACATGAGGGTGGCTATGGTGATGCTCCTGGAGTGAATGACCTTCCTTGTTGCAGTAAGGGTATAATTCCAATGCTAAATACCTACATGCATGCCATCTCCCACTATGTAATTGGGCACAATGGAAAAGGCATGTGTATGAGTATCTGATTGAGGAGACATATGTGAAAAATAAAATAGCCACTCAACTGTGTCCACACTATATTGAAAGTTTCCTCAATGTAAGGGTCCTGGCTTAAGTATTTTTGCACTCTCAGTCTCCACTGTGGGGTCCAAGGAGGAGAGAACTTCATTTGTGCCAAAGGCCTGGCACAGTAGTTTCTTAATAAAGACAACTACTGAATATGTAAATCTGTACTGTTCCTCTAGAACAATAGAACCCAGCTCAGGTGTTAGGTGATTCTAGGCAGATTCATGGTTTGAAGCAAAAGCTCCATGGTCAGTACAGTCAGGAAGAGGATTACTGACTATAGTTAGCACAGTAAGATTGGGGTCTAGTGTCCAATGTCTATGGGACACAAGGCTGGGGGCAGCATGTGGGTAGCACCCCCTTCGCTCAAACAGATATTTTTCAACTCTTCTGTGTGTAGTTGTCCAATTTGACAGATTCAGTTATTCTGGGCTGGGTAGACTCTTCTAGAAAGCCCTTCCCCACAAGAAGAAAAGTAAGAACCTAAGATTAGAAATTCTCTCAGAAGCACTATGATAGTCTCACTTTAGCATTTCTGCACAAATGCCTGGGGACACAGTCAGCAACCTCATCCCTGAAGGCATGCCAACAGCTGTGTGATAAACTCCTGCAAATAAGAATTTATTAGAACAGAGTCAAGTGCAGACCCAGAACGAAGGCTGCACGGATGAAGAAGACCCTGAGCTTCTGTGGAGATGTTGACTTTTATCAAGGTCAACACTGAGATTTATTGACCAAAGAAGTAAATATTGATAGAGGCTCAGGTGGTCAATATTTGCCCCAAGGAAAATAAATCTTGCTGGTGACCCCCGAATTGAAATCTGTGTACAGTAATAGACTCAATTCCAAAATGAATTAGCTGTGACACAGATTAAGATAACACTTCATTAGCTCGTCCAGGGCATTGGATAGCAGTATTAATACAAGCACTGCATGTTCAAAGTACTTTCCAAACACTCATTAAAGTGCACTGCCCTCTGCCAGATGCATAAAAGTGTTATTCTCCTAACTCAACAGATGGGTCATTGGGCCCAGGAAAAGGCTAAGTAATTTTACCTAGACCATGTGAGAAACAGCACTGGGACAAAAAGATGGGGATAAATGAGGGTGGGCTGGGAGCTCTGGGGGGACTAACAGATATCTACAAGACAGTGCCTTAATTAAACTTCCTGGTAAAATTGTAAGTCCACTTGATTGGATTACTTCAATTGAGCCAATTTATTTCCCACTGTTGACAGGTCTACTTGGGCTGGTCGACAATATTGCTTATTTATGGGGATGATTTTGGGTGTCTGTACATCACAAGCTTTACCTCTGGACACTGGTTCTGGGCTGTTAAGAACTGAAGAGTATATTAGTGGTCACTGGGAGAGAAAAGGTTCATAGTAAATTGTTATGTCCAGATAATAGTTTTCATCAAATTCCAATTCTCAGTAATTCCTTGGCTTTCATTGTGGGGTCCCTGGACGGTGGTGCTAAGGAACACATAAAATACATTTGAGTAATTTACATTTGACTATAAGGATCCAATTATCCTTTCTTTTGTAATATCTCAGAACTGAATTTTAAATATTATAAAGTTTTGGTTATCTTTGCTGATGGAGAGGACAGAGCCATGGATAATCAAAACATCAGGCAACTCAGTGATCTTAATTCCTTCTGACTATGGAATACATTATTTCCCCATGTATCATGTTGGCCTCATTATGTTTTTCTCTGGATATTTAACATTAGGAAATAATGTGCAATTCCAGAGCATCAGCAAATGATAGCCATAGAGAGAGAGAACAGAATTTGATGCACGCTGGGTATCAAGACAAAAACCCTCGATGTGCACTTTATGCAACCCACACATTGGTACTGCAGTGGACTGAGCTCACCTTTTAGAATTTAGAATTTTTAGTTATTTTTATCTACTTTTCATATGATGAAGGGAAGAAGTAGAGTCTTAATAGCATGACCATTTGGTTCACTTACAAAGGAAACAATTTGACTTGAAGAGATGTAAACAGAAAGCTGATGTGAGGATTTTAAAAAAGAATTAGAAGTCCTGACCCCAAGGTGCTTAGGTACCACCTCCTTTTATCCTACAATAGGATGTCGGAATTGCAGGTATTGCCCAGGGAAGTAAGTGATGCCAGTATGATTTGATACAGTCACAGAAGGGTAATTTGACTGACAATATGGTACAGACAAATGCAAGTGTTTACAGGGTTTAATATTTAATAATGTAAAATGAAAAAGTCGGCAAAAGCAGGCTGGAGATGAAAAGATCTGAATCAAGTCAGATTTCTGCCGACTGTCAGAGCAACACGCATCTCCTGGGGACCTGAATAAGCGAGGCGCTGCTCTGCAGAAATTGTTATCTTGGGTGTATTGATTGTGTGTGGACCACTCAAACTGTCAGCTTCCCCCTCCTGTCTTTACTTTATTTTTTATTCTCTATATCACAGCATCCTCCTAAACCTTTGCAGACCACTTCACTTTCCCCGGTCACAAGCCTGTGCAGCGCTCATAGAAGAGACCCGGTGGTGTGCTTGATACATCAGCTGTTTGTGAGTGGCAGCCCAGTGACTCTTCTCCAGGACACACTCAGGGCTCATTGCCCAGGTGGCTGAGTGCTTAGAGTCTGGGGACATTACAGGCTCCTCCCTTCATTAGCTTCACAGAGATACAGACAAAAGTGCTCTGTGGCAGATTACTTAACCTGCATAGGCCTCAGTTTTCTCACCTGTGAAATGGGAATGATACCTCCCTCACAGAACTGGCAGGAAGATAAAGTAAGATCATAAATCTAAAACAATCAGTATATTTTCTGGTACCAAGCAGTCCTCAGTTAAGTGGCAGCTACTGCTATTAATGAATGCTGTACACAGAAATCTGGGTATTAAATAAGATTGGGATCTAGACTGCAGAATACCCCAGAAATCCATAATTCTTGAGGAGATACCTCGCCCATTCACCTGTCATTCTGTCAGTCACCCAGATAGCTGACAATCTCTTTGCTCTCTTTCAATTTTTATTTTAATGGTGCGTGTGCAAAATTATCCCATCTTGATTAGGCTTTCCTCAACCATTTTCCTTTGCTTGGTGCTCTTTCACCAAAGGGCACTGCAGTTTTATCTGCCCCTCAAGCCTTAGCAAGCAAGAGCGCTAATAAGGTCAAAGTCAAAAGGCTACTTCCCAAGGCGAAGATCTGCTCCTGGCCTCCAATTGCAGCCTTCCTCTTCAGGATCCATTTCGCAATAATCATGACCATGATCAAACCTAGCCTTCTTCTATTTGAAAACCCTTTGCATCACATTTGATTGTCACCGCAACCCTGTGAAATGTTGTCTCTGGACACATTACATCCACCCAAGAGGTGAGAAGCAAGGCGTGCAGAAGAACTGGGATCTAGCCA
Organism: Heterocephalus glaber; assembly: GCF_000247695.1. The sequence goes on from NW_004624812.1 coordinate 1,118,159, forward strand.
CGAGCACAAACTTAAGAAGGATGAAATATGTACTTCAACCTAAGTCTTCAGAGGCCAAATCTTGCCTTCTTTTTTACATATTACACAACAATGAAAATGACAATTATTCTCAACTGGGGGCAAGATAGCTCCACACCCTGTCTGGGGACATCTTTGCTTATCACAGCTGGGGAGGGCACTGGTGTTGTGGGAAATGAGTGGGGACAGATGGGGCCAAAGATGTTGCTGAACACACTGCAGTGTCCAAGACCAGCCTTTGTGACAAAGAAGTGTGCCACACAAATTCCATCTGAGGCTTGTCATGAGCAGGCAAGTAAGAGAACCCAGTCACCTGGCTGTCACTCCAGTCCTGTTTTCCTGCCTATTCTATTAGGCCAATCTGACTTCCCCAAAGAAACTTCACAGGCATTTGCAAAGGACGTTGGGATACTCTGAAGGAAGTTAATAGCTAAATGTAGAGTTGTTGTATTTTTGTAAAGCGGCTGGTAAAGTTATTTTCATTTTGCTTTTTAAATTAGTTTGGGAGTTGGTGTTCTTCTTTACATAATTACAAGCTGACAAACATGCTTCTGTATTTTTTTTAATTAACAGATATTTGTATTCAAGTTCTCCAAATTACAGACCGCAGTGTGCACATTACAGGACAGCTGCCATGCTCCAGATGTGGGCAATAACTAGAACATGGTAATGGCAAATGCGAAGGAAAGACTGGGAGAGAAAAGAGGAAGAAGAAGAACAAGGAAAAGTTAATGTATCCGGGTAGAGGCAAGCAATTTTAGTCAATGTGTTTGAATTTTTTATGGAGATGAATACCTTAGAGTCTCTCAAATTTTCTGCTCAGTTTGAACATTTGGGATGAAGCCGTCTGGGTCATTCATTGCCACCATCAAAGGCTCACCAGCGTCTTGTAAAAGCAGATTACAGATGAAATGGGGCACATATAAATGTTAACAGCATGCCAGAAAAACTATTCAAACTGCTCCTGTTTACAAGCACCCTATTAAATGCAAGAAGCTTCTCCTGAAGAAAGCTGTTCTAAGATGGGCAAACAGAAGTATTTATTTATTTAGCCCATTTATAAAGCTGAACCCCCTTTGGGGCCACTTATCCCAGGAGTGGGATCTCCGAGTAACCCCCAAATCAGAGACTGTGCAACATAGGGACTTTGCAATGGAAAGGGGGCAGAGAGGGGATAGAAGAAGAAAATTCCAGTCTCAGGCCTGCCTGAGGCCTGCTGTGTGTCCCTAGGAAAAGGACTGCAAGTCTCTGAGACAACCCCTTCATCTATAAAAAGACAGAGGATATGACAGGGGGATTCTAAGGCCCCTTCAGTTCTAACAGGGTTTGGCTATGATTAGAAATGTTTCTGAAAGTCTCTTCAGATGCAGAAACCCTAAACTATCCTTGAACAGGTCTCAGAAGGGAGAGGGCTAGTTCAAGCTGCTGTGTTTGTGGTCCTGGTAGAGAGAACCAGGCTTACCGCGCAGTCATCTTCCGCTCAGACAGAAGAGGGCGCAAAAGTGTCAACCACACCCTTTCTCCACTGAGAAAAACAGGTTGAGAGCAATAGGAGCTACCACTGCAGGACAATCGATTTCACTCAAACACAGAATAAATACTTACTGAGTAGCAGAAGAGGGCACAGGGAACACAGACATGAGACAGACTTTTAATGGTCAGAAATGCTTGTCTTCTGGGAAGGAACAGCTGCCTACAGGGGAAATGTGCGGGTGCTTGTGCATGGCGTGATGGGCGCCAAAGTGGAGGTTAGCAGAGGGTGCTATGAGAACTACGGGAGAGTGGAAGAAAGCTGTTCAGGAGGTGACAGCCAAGCAGGGTTTGGGAGAATGAGTGTAATCGGAAGAAGAGGGGGTAAGAAGGTGCTGATCAGGGCAGGGGCTGTGGGTAGGGACATGATGGAGCATGTGTGTTCAGGGACAGCCAGGTAATTGGCAAGCAGAAAAATGAAACATCTATGTGGACACATTCTACCTAAGTGATGGAGGCCCCATGAGCTATGATGGTAGCCAAGATGCTGTCTCTTTGAAGCCATGGGGGACACAGGCAATTTCACAGTGGGACACTCTGTCTTTATCTATGGCTCACTTTTGTGGATCTCCCAAAGCTAGAGATGGGTGCCTTCCAGGATTCTGTGGTATGGGGAGGAAAGCAGGAGCAGTAGAGCCTTTCAGTGTTTTCTTTTCTTCTGCCTTCTCTCTTCTCTATACTACTTGGGCACTGCAAAATGCTGGCCTCTGGATACATACGGAAAATAACTTTTGGAGGGCTACTACTGTTCCAGCAAAGCCAATGAGGGGAAGGAAAGAAAGTTTTAGGTTAATGGAAGATGCTACCTAAGACAACACAATATAAACAAAAACCAGGACCAAGTTAGCCTTTTAGCAGTCACAGAACAGCCAAACTGCCCTAGGTTGACACTGCCACCTAGAGGTAGGAATGGAAATCACAGCCTCTCTACCCCCATTCTTCCCCTCAGAGACATCATCTGTTTGCAAAGTTGTTTCTGCTACTGTTTTTTGTTATTCACATCTTAGTTAAGTCCACTTCACATTGTTTTCCTTCTTCCCACTTCCTTTGTCTCCTTTTTCTTCATTTAAGTTTTCTCAAGAAAATCCCTTTTCTTTTACTCTCTTACATTCTTTTTATTAAAAAGTGCTCTAATGGCCAGATAGAAAGCTAAGCGATGTAGCTCAAGTAAATTTTTTTAAAAATAGATTTTGAACAAAATTAGACTAAAGTAATGTCTTTAAATCCCTAAAAGTAGTTGGTTAATATTTCAGAGGGCCTAGAAAAGTCATGTATAATTCCAATATATTGTCAACTAAAGAAAAACACTTTTTATTGTTTCTAATACTGAACAGCTTTAATTTTACCAGTCATTGAATTATTGAATTGTTAATGAGTTTACTGATACTGTGATAGGATTATTTTCTAGTATATGTAAAATGATAAAGCATTCCAACCACACTCCTAGTTAAGTAAAATTGTGTGACCTGGTGAAGGAATCTGGTTTAATTTAAGACATTGCTTTCATGAAAACAATGCTTTCTGGGCTCTAAATAGGTGATAGGGAACTGTAGAAACATTTGCAGGTTGTGATCTGATGAGGACCATTTGCCTCCAGGTGTTTGTAAGGCAATGGGAGCACAAACAAATGCATGTACTGCTGTGGTCTGCACCCTGGCTTCCAGATACCCCATCTGCCTTCCTTATAGTGGCTTCGAAGGGCTCAGGCGTTTTAGGATTTGACATATTGGATAAATACTACTTTTAATTTTTCCTTTATTATCCAGCCCACCCAATATGACAGATTTTGCCTTCCTTAGTATCTCCTTAGTATCATCTCCCTCTAAGAAGCAGATTCTTATTTAGTGAGTTTTGATGATTTATGTGTGGGAAATATTATCTACATTTCTAGTGACAAATTCTAGAAAAAAACCCCAAATAAACACTATGAAAAGTACAATATTTTGGAGGTTAAGCCATTAGTGGAAAATCATCAAGGTATGTGTCTGATTCATGAATGAAGAGGGTTACAAAGGTAACTAATTCAGTGCCCCAGTTTTCACAGATAAAACCTCGGCATAATGATCTTTATCTAAAAGACTGTAATCACTACAAATTGCGTGGGAATTCTAAAGCAATGATGGCCAGGTGTGAAAACAAACCATGTAGAAATCACTGGGAACTGGACAGAATTTTATGTTGTTTTGGGTGCTGTCTTCCCAGGTGGTCATTTGACCTTTGGCATCATCGAATCTCTTTCTTACTGAGTTTTTCAACCATAAAAATAAGATTCATTGCCTTAACTCAGAAATCCTAGGAGAGGGATTTACAATAGTAAGAGCTCAGAAAGGAACCATGGAATTTTTTAAAAAACACATCCTCAGTCTGAGTCTCTGCTTTGAATTGGACCTAAAGTTTTATAAGAGAAAGCACTTATCATAAATTCATATCCCTAACTGGAATGAATGAAGGGCACCATGGCAGTCTTCTGTGTCTCTTGTGTAGTCCATCCTGCTTAACTGCAGTGAAGAGGCAGGGAAATCTTGTTACTTTATTTTAAAGGACTCCAATGATTCATTTGCGAACTTTCCAAATACAGCATTCCTGTTCCAGGTGGCTTGGGGTGAGTACATGGTGTAGACAAGATGACCAGCAACTGAACTCAATGAAGTAAAAGCAATGTCTGAAAATTCAGTGAGACTAGCACAGACAGATTAATGGTCATGAATTTACAAGGCTCTTTCTCCAGCTATGACTACAGCCCACTGCTGCAGAAGTGACATGGGCACTACTCTGCTTTCTCTTATTTGGAAAGTTGAGAATTCTAGCATGACACTTCAGTGCCCTTTTCACTGAAAAATATTTCGGGCTATAATCAATCTGCACATCTGCCCTAGAGCTAGTGATTGTGCAGAAAAGTCTGACAGAGAAAGGACATGTATTCCATCATGCACTGAGGTCCCCCAAGGATCACAGTAGAAGTCTTCCAGGTGTGTGGTTAGTAGATATTTATTATTCCTTATGGTTGCAGCACTGGGGGGTGGGGCATTCTTCCCTCTGTGAGTCTTGGTGTGAAGCAGGTTTCTTTCCACTCTATGGAGAAGCTAAAAAATCCCAGGTCCTGGTTTTCCTTGCCTCCCTTGCAGCTACAGTGCAGGCCCACAACCTTGTAAGTCAGTGCTGATATTACACTTTCTCAGGGATGGCTGTGGGAATTAGTGATGCCAAGAAGAAAGAGTAAGCAGAGCATCCCTTCTAGCAAGGCCAGCAGCTGTGACAAGATTGATGCAGGAGTCAGCTGTGTTCACTGGCAGAAGTAGTTATTCTCATGATTGCTTGGGATATCATTTAGATTACCTGACAGCCTGGTTCCTCACTCCTTCTAACAAATTTGTGACCTATCGAACATTCTTTTCCATTTATATCAACAAGGTGGCCCTGTGGCTTGCCAGTAAGGACTTGACTTCACAAGGCTTGCATATGCATCACATATGCTGCATGCATGCACACACACTTTTCCTTCCTGTCATAGATAATCTTTCTTTACCTTAATCAATGTCATGGTGCAGCTAGCTAAAAACAATGGCAGGGAAGTGGGAACCCCCTCTTTTCATTTTCCTCCATCATCCACATAAAAAGTGACAGAAAAGAAAGAACAATGTGCTTCTCTGACTGAGTTGATACCCTTAAATTCCACTCACTCTTTCACTCAAGCAAGACCTGGCCAAAGTCATTGGGAATTATATTTGTATAACTAAGGGCATGGCTGAGCGTGGAGAGACTGGAGAACAATTTAGTGTACTTATTCCACTGCCAATTCTAAATTTTGAAAAAAGAGGACAGAAATTGAATCCTGAGGCCAATCTGCATGAGTATGTTAGTCATGGGCTTCTGAGTAATAGGCCAAATGCCCCCTGGCATATAATTCTACTCATTTTTATGGTAGAGGGTTCTTTTAGGAATTCTGTGTCACCAAGATTACCGGCCCCAAATTGCCAACTTCAAATTGAGTCAGGCTATGTTAACTTAGCCTCAGGGACTACTACTCAGTCACACAGAGAGCTGGCCATGGCACATACTCTTTATACAAACACAGGGGGTATACAGGGGTCAGGGAACAAGTCAGTAGATGGACAAAGACAGCTACTTTGTTTTGTTTTTTTTTTGGTACCGGGGATCGAACTTGGGACCTTGCACTTGCAGGGCAGGCACCAGAACCACTGAGCTAAATCCCCAGCCCAAAGACAGCTACTTTGACATGATGACTACCCTGGCTGCTTTTCAAGTCACTGTTCAAGGCTTGGATCTATATCCATTCTTGCAAACTACTACCATGATGACACTGAGAAAGTAATTTTACCTCTCTGGTCTCAGTTCACATACCTGAAAAAGAAGTTATCTACACTTGTATGGTATAGTAGGGATGGCATGGATTCAGGAGGTAGATAATTCAAGTTCAGAAACTTCAGTTTTGTCACTGATGAGTGTTATGACTTTGAACAAGTAACTGCATAGCACTTCTATTTCAACATCTATAAAACAAGGAAAATGGTACCTTTTACAGCATTTAGAAGCATTAGAGTAATGAAATATACAAAGTGCACACTACACTGTCCAAGAAGGAGGAACTCAGTAAGTGCTAGCTTTACTCATTCGTGCATGCACTCATCCATCTGCCCAATATTTACTGCTATTCCCATTGTGCCAGGTACTACCTAAAGTGCTGGGAATATAGCAGTCTATGTAAGAGCAAATGTCCTTCCCTAGTGGTACTCTCTCATTTTCCCTCCCTACTAGAAGAGTATCATTCATGTTCTGTGTTTCTGGGGGCAGAACTAAGCCCCCTGATCTCTTCAGTCATCCTGTGAGTCCCATAAGGAAGTGCTCAATGTGTGTGGGGGGCTGAATTAAGTTGCATGCAATGTAAAACATTGCAGATGCCATGTCCACAAATAAAATACAGCACAGTGCTTTATGCTAAGTGTTTCTGCAGACTTGATCATCTCTTCGTGTTTCAAATGGTTGTCATATTCTTTTCTGTACTACTCATCACCTTCTTTCCTTTCCTATCTATACCTCTCTGACTTTATTACCTCTGCACTATCATCAAAGAATTTTTAAAATATATCTTATGTCTTGGACTGAGTTTTAAGAATGTGGAAAGTCCTGGAGGTCACCTTCAGCAAACCTCTCTTCCAGTTCAGCAATCTCCTTTCTGCCATTTCTGACACCTTATTATCCAGTCTCCCCATAAAGATGGATGGCATGGATGGCAGGCTGTCTGCTTAACAAGGCCACCTGCTTCATTTGGAGGAAGCTTTTATTCTTGCAGGGTTTCTTTTCCTACTTTCTAGTAACTTCATTCCAGATGTATTTGCTGACCACCTACTCCACATCATACATATTTGGATCTAGGGGTACAGAAGAATGCAGAGTTCCCATCCTCCAACTAGCTTACAGTCAAGTTGAGGACTTGTAGATTGCAATTTTATCCTCTCAAACACACTGGGAAGTCTAACATTTAGATCTGTGAACAATTATGCTGTTTTATTCTAAACCAATATTTCTTAAAGTATATCCTTGAACCACTGGAGTGAGAATCACCTGTGATATTTCCTCAACTACAATTTCTGAGCTCCTCCTGGGATTGATGAATCAGATTCTACAGACCTAGTTATTGGAATTGTTGGGATCTGCAATTTAAGCAAGCACCTCAAGTGATTCTCACGCATAATAAAGCTGGAGAACCTTTAAGTCCTGCCTTTTCGCTTAAATAATGCTAAATTTCTCCACCCTTCCTCACATTACATAATTCCTACACTTTGCATCTCTAAGCCCTCTGTAATGGTCTAGTTTTTGTACATGAGTCTCTAGGAGGGACCCTCAGACTGGAGCACACTCATTCCTAATGTGGTCACAGCTGCAGAGGGTGCCATTGATGGTTATCATCTTCAGTATGAACCCACTGTTTTTTGAATAGAAAGCCAAATCAGTGGTTCAGGTTGAGACTGTATTACAAATCCTTCAGCAGTTTATCAAATTTGAGAATAACATATCACAAAGGAGAGAAGCATTATGAAATTATGATACATTTTCTTCTGTCCAATGAGATGCTGGTGCTCAGGTAGCTCGAGATAGCTACCAGAGACCATGGATGATTTTATGGGTGTTTATAAACCATCAAGTTAATCTCTTACAGACTTTTTTTCTGGAGATCCATATAAAGTACACCTATTTCCTGTTTCCATAATCCACTGCCATTTACTCCTCTACTTTACAAATATCTTTTCCAGACTCTCCTCTTTTCCAACGTTTCTTGGCTATTGTCCACCTAGACGGGTTCCAGGGTATCTTCAAATTGTTTCAGTATCTTTGGTGATTAATTTCATTGAACCTAGTGATCAGATTTGTTTTAAACATATCATCATCATCATCATTGGTAACATCTACTGAATTGTTCTACAAGTCAGACATGAAGTTTTATTTGCAATGTATCTGTTAATCCACACAACACATCTATGACACCCACACTCTTGTTATTACATTTTACAGAAGACTGAACTGAGCCAAGAGAGGCTACTACATGGTAAAGCTGGCACTTAATCCTTGACCTGGGAGGCTCTAAACTACCACTTTTTATAATCTCTTACCATCACATCCCCTATCTCAGTCTTTAATTCTTCAAGCAAGCTTATTCTCCCTCAACTATGGGAAAATTAGCATGATGCTGCATTTCCAAGGAGAACTGCCCTTTTTATTCTCCTTTCTTGGAATGTAAAAAAAAAATCTCTATTTTGTTGTTTCTCAGAGTCCTCCCTTCCTTTTTTCTTTTTCTGTTAGCTGCAGCTCACTCTGGGTCATTATGTCACCAGACACTTTTGGTACACACGCAGGCACGTTGGCTTTGCTTTTGTCCTCACCCTTCACCAGATGCCTGCCTTCCAGCTTTCCAGCCTTGTATGTGTGGGCTTTTTTCAAACCTGAGCTCCCGGGAGAGTTGTCTGTGCAGCCACGTTGGTTTCTTTAGATGCCACCACCCTTACCTTCTGCATCAGGATCACATGTATGACATAGTCAAAGCAAGTTTATTTTGTGAAAAGATCTTGCTAAGTTGCCCAGGATGGCCTTGACTTTCCTCACACTCCTAAGATCTGCAATTAAATGTACATGCCACCATGGTCAACACCAAGTTTTATTTTTGGAAACTTCCATATTGCTTGAGGCACTTTTCTTGTTTATTGCCCATCTTTTTTTATGTCATTCTTTTATGTGGATTTCAGTGATCGTCTTTAAGGCAACGGATAGGAATTTGGCCATGTCTGGTGTGCTGTTTTCACTACAAATTCCTAGAATTAGTATCCACTTTCTTTTAAGCTTCCTTTTGTATTCATTCATTCATTCACTCTTTCATTCATGCCTGCATTCTTTCCACGTGTATTTATTGAATGCTCTTATGCACCTGTCCACTTCATCAAGAAGTTTATACCTTGGCACAATGCCTGGCCCATATTGGGTGTTCAATAAATATTTGTTGAAAAAATGAAAGTGAGTTAGACTTGAGCCCAGAGTAGCAGAGTCTCTCATTGATTTTCCCCCCAACTTCTGAGCCATCAAGCTGCCTGTAAGGCAATTAAAAGATAGGTCAAGAACCCTGTTCCCCAACTTAACTAACTGCTGTGCCTGATTTATGCTTTGGATTAGCAAAGCATGCCTGCATTCTGTTTACGACACAGTCAGAAAGAAATCATTTCCATTTCTTTCCTTTTTTTAACCTCCTCACTTTTAGTCCACGATGCATCCCAACCCCTCTGGACCATAAATCTCCATGCTAAGACTTCGCTTCTCTTTGGGTCCTGTCTGTGGATGAATGTCTTCACCAACACTGTGATCCACTCAAAAGTGACACCTACCAAGCCTGTAACACCAAGCCCAGGCAATTGCTGTTAGCACTTTGGGAAGTTACTTTCATCAATTATTATTCATTGTGTGCAAGTTATACATTATACAATTCTTCCAGTACTGCCTCCGACCCTCTTCTCCAATACTTTCTTAGAAAGGTCATTTTGTATCTCTCCTTCCAACATCATTCATCCCCTGTGGTATCTGGTGCCCTCTAGGGTGAGTGTGGTTTTCATCCTGCCCTTCAAATACTGTGGATTAGGATGCTTCCACTCATGTGTATGTAATCTCTGTACCCAATCTGTGTGTGTGTGTAAGTTTTCTTTTGCAGAAGTCATATCCTAAGGGAAAGCATGTTGGCAACCTGGCAATCTCACACAGGCTACTTCCTTTTCTAGCCAAGGTATTATTTGCATTCCTTGGCTAAGCAAGGGTTCTGTGTACAAAGGCCTGACCACTTGGTGCTAACCAGTGGTCTCATGGCTCCTCGGTTCAGGCCAGGCCACACTCTCCTTTCTCCAGGCTCTCAATCACTGCTGCCTCTGCTACCCTCACCCCCACCCTACTCCCTCCCCACTGGATTAGCTAACTTCAGCTCATCCCTGGAGCTTCACCTCAGGAGGAAGTGTTCTCAGAGAGCTGTCCCTCTGGGGCAGGACTGGCACCCATCCTTACTTTCTGCTCCCTACGAAGTAATGCATACACATCTTCCCTTAGTCTCCATCTTTCTCTAGCTGCGTGCTTTCTTATCTAGTGTCCCTTCTAAACCCTGGGCTTCTGTATTCAGCAGGGTTACTTATCTGTCTGAAATTTTGGCAAACTTTCCAATATGTACTAAGAAAACAGAGATTACCAGAGGTAGGAAACACGATGTCAAGGGAAAGTGAAGCCACAATGCTCAAACAAATCTGAACTCCCCAAATATTGTCCAATGCACAAACTCTCAGACAAGCAGCAATTAAGGACATGGACTTGGAATTCACCTGGAACAAAAGACCTGTCTATATCCATTATTTACCACCTAGCAGACACTCTCTTTCTGTTCCATTGTCAGTGTCCCATGGACCACATCTGCCTTTGGACAGAGAGGGAAGAGAGAAATGAATAGAGATGAGAGTATGAGTTTTGCTTTATTTATTTATTTTACATATAAATCAGCTAATCTGTTTAACATTCATATTAAAGTTGTAATCACCTTTGCACACATTAAAATACAAACTAGCACAAGTAATAGGCTTTAAGAACAACATTACAATAGCTATTAGCAGAGAACAGCTACCTTATCAACTTACAACACCCCTATAAAATAATAACTGCATCCAGGACTGATGCACAGGACATTCATTCTCCAGGAGTACTGAAGCCTGACTCTCTCAGAGTCTGGGGAAAGGAGAGTGTGGTTGTTGTTTGGCTGACTCTGAGAGCAGCTTTGGGAGAACAGAAAAGTTGAGGCTAGAGAGAGAAGCTTTTGTTCTGGCTCAGTCTCCAACCCTGGGTACATTTCTTAATCTCACTGAGACTCAGTTTCCTCAACTGTAGAAAGGAAATAAGGATATTTTCATTCTGGTATTTTTGTGAAGAATTAAATGAGATTGTGGCAGGAGTAGCAGGTGCCCAAAAATGTTAGTGTCTTTTCAAGACAGCAAGGTACTCTTTAATTAAAAAGGGCAAGGGCTGGACAGAAAGGACAGTAGAAGCTTTATGCATCAAGGCATCTTTTCTGCACACTCGTTTGCTCACTCATTAGACATCTGTTGAGTGCTGGCATAGATGATTGGTAGGTAGAAAAAATGCTAAAATGATCTCCCTCCTTAACAGACTCTCAGTTGCACTGGAGAGACAGCACATAAATAAGCTGGACAGGATTGAACACATGATGGAAAGAATATACACATCATGCCAAAGGAGAAGAAAGAACACAGCAGTGCCAAGTGGAAAACAGGAAACAACTTCATGGAAGAAATGACATTAGAGCTGAGCCTTGAGGTATGAACAGTACTTCAATAAATGACGAGGAAAAAGATATTTTAGGATGAGGGAATAGCATGAGCAAAGACACAAGACCATGGTATATCCAGAGAACATAATTTTTTTTTGGTTGGAGCTTGGAAAGCAAGGAAGGATGTAGAGGAAGATGCTGCTGGAAAGAGTTTGAGCCAGATGTAGAGGACTTGCAGTGTGGAGTGGGGGTGTCATCTTAGACTCAGTATGTGGACTCTGTTCATAGGCAAAGGGCAGCCCCTGGACATGCTGACGCAGGACTTATATCCTCTGAAGATGCAAGCAGTAAAGAATGACAATAGTCAGAATGACAGAAAAAGTGAAGGATTTGATAGGATGCTATAATAATTTGGGAAAAAAATGAGGAAAACATGCAGGACAATAGAAGAAAAAATGACAAGGCAGCATAGACAACAATGTTTTACTAGGAAAGAACTAGTTGGATATAGGAGATGAGGGATCAAGTGACTCAGATTCCAGAAGTGGGTATTGGAAATGTAGCAATATCCTTCTCCAATGTTAGGATCACAACAGGTGATGAAATCAGAGGCTTAATTTTCAGAATGTTGTAATAAAAGTGATGATGGGACTGGAAACTAAGTGACATACAGGTACATTTTCATTGTTACTCTTAGAATTACCCACCAAAATGTTGCAAACAGTATAAACTTGGAACTAACCAAAATTAAGTTAAGACAAAGAAACATCATTTGGGGCCTGGTAAGAAGTTGCCAGTACTTCAGCAAGGAACTATGGTATATTTACATCTCCATATAATGGACTACTATCAGTCCTACTAAAATCATTACAAAATGCTATTCTGCCAGTGTTGGCTGAAAAATTTTGATGATGAATTTTAAATATCTGAAGCCCGGTACTATAGGCCCCCACTCAGGTCAGCCTGTTACCCAGATGTTCAGGGAAAGGGAAGAAAGGATGGTCAGCTGAGCTGCACAGGGAGCCTTCTTACTTCCACAAGTTTTTATATCTTATTTATTCTTAGGTTTTAGCCCAGGGCCTAAACAAGTTATGGATGTGCTATGGTGACACAGGACACATAGCAAATGGCCTCCTACAAGAGCTTCCAAGAGGCACATAGAAACACACTGCCTCACTGCAATTACTCTGTAGGACAATGACCATCTAGGGGCTAAGTGTGCTCCAGCTGTAGGACTCCAGATGGAAGTGGTTCAGCATCCTCCTAGGTCACTGAGGAAGAGCCACATACACCTGTCCTCTCACTGGCTGAAAGAGACCCTGCCCTACCTCTCAACTCTATGATGGAAAGGTAATGCAGCTTTTCCTAATCTGGAAAACATCTTTCAGCAGAGGAGGCTTCTGGGTTGACGTGCTACAGATCCCAGCACAGAGGAGGCTTCCAGGTCAACATCCCACAGCTCCCAGTGCAGAGTAGGAGGCTTCCAGGCCAACCTACCCTGGCTCCCAGCACAGAGGAGGCTTCTGGGTCAATGTGCCACAGCTCCCAGTGCAGAGTAGGAGGTATCTGGGCCAACCTACCACAGCTCCCAGCATAGAGAAGGTGAGCCACGTGGGTGCCAGCAGCACACACCCCCCCATCAAAATGAGAAGACAGGTAAACAAGCCTCAGAACCAGACTTCCAGATCAACTACAGCAACCCCAAAGGGAAATGAGATGGAACACTCTGATACTCAATGATCTGGACTCCCCGAATGAGCAACAAAAGATGATCTGGAAAAAATGAAATCAGAAATAATTTCTCACATAACAGCAGATATTGTGCCCATAGTGCAAGACATGATTAATAAATCTACAGAAAACATAGACAAAAAAATAGAGGAGCTGAGGAACATGATGGAATCCAAACATAGGAAACAAATGGAATCTGTAAAACAGATGCAAACAGATTTCCAGGAGATTTAAAACTCCATTGAAAGTCTATGCAGCAGAATGAGCCAATGTGAGGACAGAACTTCAGATATAGAAGATACGATTGCAATTAGTGACCAGGAAAAGAAAAACTGCTTTAAAATTGTGAGGGACCATGAGAAATCAATCCAGCAGCTTCTAGAAGATGCAAAGAAGAATAACATAAGACTGATTGGAGTCAATCAGAAGAAACAGGAGAGAGTGCAGATGACATAAAAAAAACTCTTCACAGAAGTGATAGCAGAAAACTTCCCAAACAGAGGAAAAGAACTTGACATACAGATAAATGAGGCATATAGGACTCCAACTAGCCTTGAAAAAAAACCTGACACATGGGCACATAATGGCTCAGATTCCAGAAACTCAACAGAAGAACAAAGTTCTACAAGCAGTTAGAGAAAAGAACAAATCACACACAAAGGAAAGCCCATCAGAATCACAGCAGACTTCTCAAAGCAAACCCTCAAGGCAAGAAGAGCTTGGAGTGAAGTATTCCAAGCCCTAAAGGAAAACAGCCTCCAACCCAGATTGATGTATCCTGCAAAACTATCTTTCAAAATTGATGGAGAAATAAGATACTTTCATGACAAAGAGCACCTTAGGAACTTCAT
>NW_004624812.1:1133700-1338589 GCF_000247695.1 Heterocephalus glaber
CACTAATGAACACAGATGCAAAAATCCTTAATAAGATACTGGCAAACAGAATGCAGAAGATCATACACCCTGACCAAGTGGGATTCATCCCAGACATGCAGGGATGGTTCAACATATGCAAATCAATTGATGTAATACACTATTATCAATAGAGCCAAGGATGAAAACCATATGATCATCTCAATAGATGCAGAAAAAGCATTTGACAAAATCCAACACATATTTTTGATAAAAACCCTACAAAAAATTGGAATAGATGGTCTTTACCTCAATTTGATCAAAGCCATCTATGAAAAACCAACAGTCAATATCATACTAAATGGTCAAAAACTGAAATCCTTCACACCCAAATCAGGAACAAGACAAGGATGTCCACTATCACCACTCTTATTCAATATAGTTTTGGAAACATTAGCCACAACAATTAAACAAGAGAAAGAAATAAAAGGAATAAAGATAGGAAATGAAGAAGTCAAATTGTCATTATTTGTAGATGACATGATACTCTATATAAAAGGCCACAAGAACTCCACCAAAAGTCTTCTAGATCTAATAATCAAATTCAGTAAAGTAGCTGGATACATGGTCAACACACAAAAATCAATAACTTTCCTCTGCATGACTCAGACTCACTGAGAGAGAAATAGGGCAAAAAATTCCTTTCACAGTAGCATCCAAAAAACTGAACTACCTAGGAATCAACCTAACAAAAGAAATCAAAGACCTCTTCTCTGAAAACTATAGCACTTTGAAAAGAGAGACTGAAGACGATATCAGAAAATGGACAGACATCCCCTGCTCCTGGGTAGGAAGGATTAATATAGTGAAAATGACCTTACTTGCAAAACTGCTATATAGATTCAATGCAATCCCAATTGAAATCCCAGCAGCATACTTCATGGATCTTGAGAAAACAATCCAAAATTCATTTGGAACAAGAAGAGACCCAGAATAGCAAAAGCAATTCTAGGTAACAGAGACATGGTAGAGGGGTATTACAACCTCCAACTTGAAACTATACTACAAAGCTACTATGATAAAACAGCATGGTACTGGAAAAGAAACAGGCCTGAGGACCAGTGGAACAGATTAGAAGATGCAAAACAATTCCAGATACACTCAGCCACCTCATTTTTGACAAAGGAGCCAAACACCCTCACTGAAGGAAAGATAGCCTCTTTAATAAGTGGTGCTGGAAAAATTGGGTTTCAACTTGCAACAGACTGAAACTAGACTTATATCTCTCACCATGCACTAAACTAAAATTGAAATGGATTAAAGATCTAAATATTAAAACAGAAACACTAAACTGCCTGGAAGAGAGTTTAGGAGGAACTCTTGAAGACATTGGTGTAGGAAAAGATTTTATGAACAAAACCTCAGTTGCCCATGAACCAGCACAAACAATCAACAAGTGGGATCTCTTCTTACTAAAAAGCTTCTGCACAGCAAGAGAAACCACTAATCGTGTGATGAGACAACCCACAATGTGAGAAAAATTTTTCACCAGCTGTCCCTCAAACGTCTACTATCTTGAATCTATAAAGAGCTTAAAAAAAATTAGATCTCCCAAATTTAAAGACCCAATCCAAAAATGAACATCTGAAATGAACAGATATTTCTCAGACAAAGAAGTAGAAATAGCAAATAAACATATGAAAAAATGTTCAACATCACTGGTCATTTGACAGATGCAAATGAAAACAATGCTAAGATTCCACCTCACCCCAGAAAGAATGGCTGCTATCATGAAATCAACAAACAACAAATGCTGGAGGGGCTGTGGGGAAAGAGGAACCCTACTCCACTGCTGGTGGGAATGTAGACTGGTACAACCATTTTGGAAATCAGTTTGGAGATACCTCAAAGAACTAGGACTGGAAGTCCCATTTGACCCAGCTATTCCCCTGCTGGCTATCTTCCCCAAAGAATTAAATGAATCATACCACAGTGATATCTGTGCACCCATGTTCATAGCAGCACAGTTTGTAATAGCTAAATCTTGGAAACAGCCCAAATGCCCATCAACTGGAGACTGGATAAAGAAAATGTGTTTTTTTAAATAAAATGGAATGCTACTCAGCCACAAAAAATGAAAAATTAGAGATATTTACTGCTAAATGGATGCACATTGAGGCAATACTCTTAAGTGAAATAAATAGGACACACATGTCAATACCGAATAATTTCTCTAGTGTGAGAAACTGAAAATGTAAATAAGGGCTAAAAGGTATAATAGATAATGTGAAATAGGAAGAAAAGGGGCAAACGGGAAGGGGAAGTAGGGGGGTAAGGGAAAGGGAAGAAGGGAATGGAATTAATATGAGAAAATGGAAACAAAGTCTTTGTAAATAGGGAGGGATGGAGGGATTGAAGGGAGTGCAGGGGAAGGGGGAAAAAATAAGAACCAAGAGAGATTATGTAAAGGTGCAAATTTCCAATGATGAATGTCATTATATTGTATATCTAAAAGGTACCAATAAAATAAAATTTTTAAAAAAACCCATCTTGCCTTTTATAGCATTATTAAACCCATGTGTCTGAACGTCTGAGGGTGCCTCCAGCCGCGCAGGTTCAGGGGTCTTTTCTCAACTCTCCCATCAGTGCACAGGGCTCGGCCTGTGGAGCTGGGGGCAACCTCAAATGCCACCTCAGAGGGCACTCTCCTTCCTCATGCCTCCCAGCCCTGCAGCTGTGGGAGTCCAATGGCAGTGCCTGGAGGCGCCACCTGAGCTGCACTGCACACTCCCTTGCCTGGGGACTCTGGCAGGGATGGCAGCCTTTAAATGCCTCATTAATATTCAAATCTATTCAAGTCATTTCAATTTGAATTCTATGCATATTATCAGATAGAACAAAATGCAAATATATACAAATGCATCTGTATGAGGGAACAAATAGGGGAGCTCTGCATAATGGGATTATAATCATTCTTGGGGCTCCTCTCTCTCCTTTAATTCCCTGGAGTCCTGAGGCCCAGATCCCATCTTCATGCTCCCACCTGAGACTATTTAGCAGCAACATAACCTTTATGGACACAGGTTCTTCCAGGGCTAAACATTTTACAAACCTATTTAAAGATGCTATCATGGTACACTGATGGTTTCTCTCCCTGATCTCTTCCGGCAGAGATGTGGGGACTGTGGGTAGGGAGTCGGGGTGGGACCTCTGCCGGTCAGTCCCTCCAGCCCTGGGGCCCCAGGGAAGGGGCCTCACAGTCCCAAGCCTTCTGTGGAGTCTCTATGCTCCTGGTGGTCTTGTGGGTGGGAAGAGGCTAAACTTCCTGATTTATAAATTCCTCTAATCTGAAGGACACTTCATAAAACCTTTAAAGTACATTACCTGAATCTGTAGACTTAAACAATGCAAAGTGGCATGTAATGCTATAGTACACTCTGCCTGACTTCCGCACATGCTAACACAGTCAAACCTGGTTTCCAGTGGCTGCCCCTCCTGCACTTCCAAGCATAGCCTCACCCTCTTCTCCACCCCTGGGGCCACCAGGTGTGACTTTCCAAGCCAGATCCTGGATCAAAAACCAGAAATCACCCATAAATGGAGGTAAAGAGAGACAAATCCAAGGGCAGGCAGTACACCTCCTATCCTGCAGCAAATCAAATGTAGAAAAAACACAGTGCCCATTTCTCCTTGCTTTTACACTGTTGTTAACATCGTTGATCTCTATTTTCTCTATTTCAATTATGCCAAAGACAGAAGGAGGCCAGAGTATATGGTATTTTAAAGGAGAGTTCTCATACTCTATGCTAATGAAGTCACAGTAAATTGCTATTAAGAATCATTTAGCAAGTTTTAACTACAGAATCTAACAGATGCACCCCTAATATCTCCCTTATGGGACCCAATGATAACTGCATGTAGTAGTAGCACCATTGATTAATGCAAGCATAATTTATGCCAATTCATAGTAGAATAATATAATAACCATCTCAGGCTAAGCACCCTTTATTTAATAATCCCAAAGTACTTCACAGATATAAATAGCAGGAGGGGGAGGAGGTCATTTTCTCTGACATATAAGAGCAAGTCTGATGTACAAATTTCTCACATAGAGAGGTAGGATAGGATAGGATAGGATAGGAAAGGCTACATTTTTCCTGCAAGAAAGCAGCCATCCAGCTCTGTCTTTGGTCCTTCTGATAGATAAACATAATGGCCTCAAAAGTGCTCAGGTCTCAATCCCTGAGCAGGTTACTTTCCATAGCACAAGGGATTTTGTGGATATGATTCAGTTATTAATCTCAAGGGGGAAGATTTTCCTGAATTATCCTGTTACACTTGATATGATCTTACGCTTCCTTATAAGAGGGAGACCAGAGGATTAGAGTTGGGAGTGGGTGATGTCAGGGTGGAAGCAGGTAGTTGGGGTGATGGGAGGAAGGGCCACCAGCCAAGGCATGCAAGTAATTGGTCTCTAGACAACAGAGAAGATAAAGAAGTGGACTTCTTCCAGCATTCGGAAAGAACCAGCCCTGTCAGCACCTAGGCTCCAGTCACATGGGCCCCATTTGAGACGTCTGACCTCCACCACTACCTCCAAAACCTTTGTGTTGATTTGATTCAGTACATTTGTGGTAATTTGTTACAGTAGCAAATAGTAGGAAATCAATAGAGTCCCTACATACTCTTTCTCAACCAGAGTTCCTCTTCTGAACCAGGGAACACAGAAAATATCATGAGTAACTGTTTCTTCACCTCTCCTGAAGATCATAAATAACTGGTGTTATTTTAGATGCGTAGGAAATAATTTAATTCATTACATACATGGATGCTTTTTAGGTCATTACGGTTAAGTTTCTGACAAACACCACTGAGGAGAGCTGAAAGGCCACATCTTTTTCTTAAGGCCTTGCTCCTTCCAAAAGCCACAGAGTCTCCTGCCTTGAAAGAGACTGAAAATGTTCAGCAGACCATGGGCACCAGCTCGACACATCTGGGTGCACTGAAACCGGGGGTGGGGGGCAAACAGCTCACCTCTGAATAGTGTGCTCCCGGGTATCTCAAAACATTCCCCACAAAGTGTTCTCTGGGGATCCTTAACAACTCTGTGAAGCAGATAGGAGAGAAGACTCAATTCTCCTTTACATACAAAGGCTACATCCAGAGTCATGTGCCAGGCCAGAGGCAGAGATGCTGGCCTCCTGGGCTTTGATCGAGGACAGTTTTACTTGGTTGGAAATGATAGGCTGGTGTTGGTCTGGACTCTTGGCTGACACGCTGACACTCCATGGCAGGTGCATGTGAGCAAGGGCCATAGCCAGCTGCCCAGTGACAGGCTGCCCCGGGAGGAGCTTCCAGGCCCATCTCACTTGCTACTGATGCTAAGCCCTTATTACAGTGGAGCTACTATGTTCTTATTATGCCTCATTTACAAGCAAGAACTTCAGTTAAAAGCAGTTTTCCTCTAGCTTTTGCACAGAGATCCTTGTGCCTTAGTTGGCATCAGCCATTACTACTGTACCAGGAACCTTGCCCAGCTTAGGCACGAGTTCTCCTCCAACGAAGTCTGAAGCCTATCTCGCTCCATTTGAAGACACAGGAAACAACCGGGCACCATCTGCCCACACACTACCCAGTATACACTCCAGGGGGCAGAACAAGGGGACCGGAGGAACCCTTGGGGTTTCATTTTAGCTGTCACACTTACTATCTTTTGTGATCTTATAGAGCCCATTTAATATAACTTGGGCTTCTTTCCTCTATTTTTAAAAATGAGAAAGAGAGTTGATTTGGGGAGGAAGACTTATAAAAATGCAAGGAGGAAGTAAATTATTATTACCTTTTCCCCAAGGACCACTTAGTGCTCACAGGTACTCCAGGTGCAGAAAGCAATAATAATGATAAATAGAGCATTTTCTCTGATAAAGCACTTCCATGGGCTGACAAGTGAAATGCTGGGCACAGAAATGGAGAAGTTACCTTGAAGCACTGACACATGGTATTCTTTCCCTGCATAAGAAGAACTGGTCTAACAAAGGCAACGCTTCCCCAGGAAAATCAAGTAGGCCCAGCTCTGACCTTCTAGAAGCTTCCAGTCTAGAGGAGAAGGCAGGCAGAAACCCAACCATTTTATTTTAATGTAACAAGAACCACAAGGGGTTTCCACAGAGGACTATGGAAGGAAGGAGAAGAGACACTTACACTAGTGTATGAGGAGGGAGGTGAAGGAAATTCCAGCCCAAGAGAAGGAAGCTGAGTAGGGAGGGAGGCAGCCACACCAAACATGTGGGGCAGGGATGGTCATTGCAGAGTAGAAGAGCATAGGAGTTGTGAGGGGGCAGGGCAGAGAACTCCAGCCCCTCAGTGTGGCTGGAGTCAAGAGGCTGTGGAAGAGATAGAGGGGGAGAGCCAGAGCTGTCTCCAGCCATGATGAAAACAGAGGCCTCTGTTCCACCATGTCTGCACATCTGGCAGTGGCCATAGCTAAGCTACTGAAGTATTTCGCTGATGAATATAACCTTCAAAACTTTCTTGAGTATAAGGAGTGTCCTCACAGTCTCCACCTGGACCAAGGAGTGGTAAGGTCACGGCTTATGGGCCTATAGTCTTGAGATCTGGAGACCAAATGGTCTCCAGATCTCCCACACACCTTGGCACCCTCCATCTTCCTCTCTGTTCACCTGCCTCTCCTCTGTATCCTGTACAACCTCCCCGATGCCTTTCTGCCCATCCTCTGCCCTCCCTACATCCCTTAGACAACCAGAAACACACTCAGAGCAGGCACAGCAGCCACTGTGGCATTTGTGAGTCAGCTTCCCATCATGATAACAAATCCCTGAGATAATCAACTTATGATAAGTTCATTTTGGTCTATTAGAGGTTCCAGTTCATGACTGGGCAGACCCATTGCTTTGGGCCTGTGCTGATGCAGCACATCATGGCAGGAAGTGTGTGGCTTAGCCAGGAAGCGGAAGGGTAGCCAGGGTCCCACAGTGCCCTTCAGAGCAATGCCCCAATGAGGCTAAAACAGGCTCCCAAAAGGCCCCACGCCTTATAGGTCATACCATCTCCTCTTAGTAACACCCTAGAGACTAACCCTTTTATATGTGAGACTCTGAGGGACACTCAGATCCAAACTCCAATATGGAGTAAGGGTGCCTTTAAATCTGCTGCTGGTTCTGCCTCCCTCCTTTCAGTTGGTAGATTCATCAGCTTGTGCATTTGGGATCCCTTTGGTGATTTGGGTTGAAGAAAGAGGCCCAGAGGCCTAGTGATAAGAACATCTCTTTTTATGAATTGAAAAATAAAATAACAGTAAGAAGTAGCAGGTCCCAGTTCACAATGAAATGAATATCAATGTCTGTGGTCACACTGTCCTTGAAGATTAAAAAAAAGAACTAGAATTCTTGGGGTACATTATGATATACATTTTGAATCTCTTGTGTATACAAAGCAGAAAATCTATCCTTTATGGACATGAGCATCTCTAGTATGCAGCTCGATATTAAAATAAACCTTCTCAAGTGCAGGTGGAGGAAAATCTATGGCCACATTTACCTATATTCTTCCCTGTCAACACAGATCACCGCACTGCTTCCCTGCGCTCTGCTGAGGTGGGACAGAGCTGAAAGTCATACTGCAAGGAAGGGCTCTCGCTTTCCTTCCAGTTGTGAGAAAGGCATTGATGGCATGACAGGCTGGAAAAACTGCCAAGTCTAACAAAGGCACATCTTGCCCAGGAAAATCAAGAGGACCTAGTTCTGACCTGCATTCTTGACTTTATAGTTGACTTTCATAGTTTGGTTTCCGATACTCGGGACTGAGTGTGATTTCTGATCCACTCTCACCATCTGGGCAAACCATCCTAGGGTAATGCAACATGAAAACCATTAGAGAATCACCTTAAATCCTCTGGTTAGAAGCTACTGTCAAGTCCCTGTGGATTTCATGTCAGGAGTGTTCACTGGGGAGTGGCAAATGGGATCCAGGTGCCATAAAGCAATATTCTCAAAGCTTAGTGGGCTTCAGAAGCAGCTGGAAGGCTTGTTAAAACACAGGTGGCTGGAACAAGCCCCAGAGTATCTTATTGAGAAGGTGCTCTGGGGCCTGAGATTTTGCATTTCTAATAATTTCCTAAGTGAAGGTGGTGCTGGTGAAATGGGTGACCTCTAGAACCACAGACAGAGACTCCAGGAACCATAGGAAAGCCCTGACACACCCTTGATGGATGGAAAGAGAAACCTGGTGGGAACATGTAAACTAAGTCCATATCTGCAAGAAGAGGAATATACTGAACCACTAAGATTCTCTTCCCACTGTAATTGTGAACAAGCAAATCTAGTAGATTTTATATTATTTCTCAAGTCAAAATCATGTGAAGAAGGCAATTTAACCCCCCAAATCCAACAGTGCATACAGTATCAAGCTTTTTAAAAAGCAGAGTCAGGTGGTATTCTGTGGTACGAATCTTAGAATATCTGTTGATTATGACACAGCTATGTAGCTTTGCTATTATTTTCACAGAAAAACAGCAGACAAAAGTAGTTTTTCTGGATGGTGTCTGTTGCTTCTGACCAGCTCCAGCATTCAGTTATTTTCACCTGTGAAACCCAGATTTCTATCTGTGAACACCTCTGCCTTAGTTTTATGAAGAGAAAACCCAAAGCAAACCTCACGCCTGCAGAAAGGGATACCCATGCGGATCTGGAGCCAGCAACAGTTGACAGAGAGCCACTGATGTGATCAGTGTGGCCCACTGAGGGCTCAGGCTGTGAGATAAAAAGAAGAAATGTGATGCTGAGATGTATCTGCCTTGGGTTCTCCCTTTGTATTCCTCTGATTCCATGGAAAGGGGCTTTTAAAATTTCAAAGAACTTTCATGCCTTGCTAGTTTATCATGAGTGTCTATCTTAAGCTGATATTATGATTTTAAGCGTGGCCTTGGTGGAGACGTGCCATCTTCCAAAATGGTTTCTGATGTTAGGGAAGTCGCACCTGCTGCAGCCAAAGCGAGGAGAATCACAGGCTGAACGACATTCAGGCTCTCCTGCGCTCCAAGAGCCTTTTTTATTTCTTCTTAACGACCATTATTAATCATTTCAGAACCATGTAGTCTCCTGACATTTTTACTATTCTAGACTTGACAAAAAGAAGGATTTTGATGTCCTGGAATGCCTTTTTATGTAGAATAGCTCCATTCTTAAAGCATGCATCTAACACAAGGCTAACCTCTCCCTAAGCAGAATGAGGTTTAATTTTTTTTTTAAAAAACCACTGAAGGGGAGTTAGGTGGTGATGGATTCTTGCTAAGAAATAAGCATTTGGCTTTCAAAACCTTAAGCTGAACTATAGCTGAGTAGTGGAAGTAAAGAGTTACTGCTAGCCATGTAGGAAAGCTACTCAGCTTTTGGGGAGAGAGTTTTTCATCCATTTTTATCAGCTCTTCTTCCCAAGTCTTACAAGTTATAAACGGGGAGAAGCATAGGTTGGCCAGGGGTTTTGTGGTTTGCTGATAGTCACCCAGCTGCCAAAGCACCACTGTGACTGGGATTCACAGTGGCAGCAAGGGCTTTGGGGTCTATACACAGGTACCGCACTGGCCATTCTGTCTCACCACCTGTGTGACCTTTGGGCAAGGTCATGAAATCTATCTAAACCTCAGTAGTTTTCATTAACAAATGGCTAGCTATGAGGACAGAATAAGGGGACACATGCAGGCTCAGCAAAGGACCTGTCCACAGACAGTGACAGCACCTCCCTACAGCTGATCCCAATTCAGCAACTGCACAGTGCTGGGGCACAGAAAGAAATGTCATGAACCCAGAGTACTGAGGCCATTACAGGTTTTGATTTTTTTCTCCCAACTGTCTCTATGCCCATTCAATTTTCCATGAAGGGAATCCCAAAGCACTAGGGGGAAGTCTGGCTTGTGCCAGAAGGTGGGGTGCAGGTGGCCAAATCAAGGAGGCCAGCAAAGAAGCAAAGAAGAGTTTACATAACTCATTGGTATAACATCGTTTAATTTGGGGAGCTCAGTCACTATTAATTCCAGCAAGTTCTCAAACTATACAGCTCTACAGTTCCTTTCTGACCTGTAGCACATCAGATCTTCAGTCTATGGTGATGCACGGCAAAGCTTATGCCAAAATTTTTCTTCTCTGATGTGAGATGCTGAGAGGCCACCTGCAATTTGCTAGTAGAACTATCAGTACAACAAGGAGGGCAATCCTACCTTCTCTCCAGCCACACTGCCCTCTCCCCAGGAAACAGCGAGTGTGAAGACACACGGAGTAGGTGGCAGCTCACCTCACTCCGGAGAAAGCAGCAAGGGACTCTGACGGTGAGTCAGCTGAGGGATGTTGCTCAGGTCTGGGCAAACCTCCCAGAAAATCTCACTGGCAGTCCAAATGCACAGAAAGGTCAAATAACATGTGAGGACTCCAGGCCACAGGAGTGGCTGGTGCTGCCAGCAGCTCAGGCCACACAGACCACACAGGCAAGGAGAGCACTTCTCCAGTGGTGGCCTCGGCGCTTCTTCATCCTGCCTGTACTACCTCATGTAATGCTGCATATGGATCGACTCTGGGGTCTCAAAAGACAGAAAGGACTAGTTGCTGTATCTTTGGCTGTTAAGGAAAAGACAACAGGGCCAGCAGGACTCCCCAGCTGTCCCTGCTGTGGAGCACAGAGCACCGGCTTCCAGCTCCTGCCACCAAGACCTGTTGACCTTGCCTAGAGGAACAACCTCCTGACAGCCCTGGCTCATGGCGATGCTTTCCTGATGGAGCCATTAGAAATGAGTAATTCTGCCCAGAGGTGAAAACAGAGTAGTAAGTACCTGCCTGGGAGATCGGGAATGCTACAGCTTCATCTGAGCATCTGCTGGTTCGCTTTTTCGGCACAGGGATGGAGGGGAGCAACAATGGCAGCAGCAGTAGTGACTCCTGCAAGGTGAAAGGGACTCATGCCTGGCAGAGGGGTGGTGGGTGCTGCCAGTCCCCCAGCGTGGAGGCCGGACATTTGGCACTCACAGAGAAACATCATCCCTCACTGCAGGGACACCCACATCGCACGCCGAGGCTCCCCACTCTCTTCTTTGTAGTTCTTCCAAGCCCCTCTGATCATTTTTAATTGTACCCACTTAGATCTTGCCACTTTTCGTAGGGATTCCCTTTAACACTGCCCTCACACCCAGCAGAATAGGAGAGCAGAACCTTGGCTTATTTGAGAACCACCGCCATCTGAAACGTTGCCCTCCCCACTTAGAGGTGGATGAGCACAGCCTCCTGCCTCCTGCCCACCATGCCCCTGTCTCCTATCCAGGTTTCTCTGACCTCAGTTCCAGGCAGCCGGCATTATGGTCTCAGCAGCCAGCGTTGGGCTCACTCCTGGGCTTTGCAAGCGCTGCTGCTGCCACCATAAGGCCAACTTGAGAACTGCAGCCTTCACCAGGCGTCATATCCCCACGCATTTTGTTCTCCTGCATCAAGAGTAGGTCCTCTTTCCACGGCTGCCCCGCACACTGGGTCAGCATCCTACCTAGAAAAAGGCTTCAGAAGCTGTATCCTTGAGGGCAAGGGTGGTCCCCAGCATTCATAAATGAGACACAGGGAAGTGTAGGTCCCACAATATAGGTTACCAAGCCACTGGGGAACTAACTGGTGGATTCTCTTTCAGAGCCACCAGGCCAGAGGGGCAGGAAAGGATGGAGGATCTCTTCTTGTGCCACACCCTGATGCATGCTCTAAGTTTATGTCCCCCTAATGCCTGCAAAATAAACCACCCAGGCCCCCGTGTGACTCCGAAGTTGTCATAGCTCCCAGCATTGCCAAAGGTGACAGGTGGACTGTCACACTGCACAGAGTGGAGTCACCTGTGACATTTGCAGGTGACTGACAGAAATGGGCACTGACACACACTAAAGGACAGAAGGGCATGGTGGCTTCTTGCTGAAGCCCAGGAGTGAGTGGCTTGCCAGAGGAAGTTTCTCTTGGCAGCATACCTGGTGACCTGATGGTCATTCAAGGCATCCCTCAGAGAGGAACAGCTTCATACTGGGGAAAACCAAACTTTAAATAGCCAGGTTCTTTCCTCTGCCTCTGGCCGGAAGCCCTCAGCATTTCTGCATGTGCTCATGATTATCACTGGTTCTACTTTCTTCTCCTTCTTCCATTATCTCTCACATTTCAGTCCAATATTTTAACATTTATTCTGTGTGCCCAATAGTGTACTAGCCACCAGTGATGATAAAAGATATGGCTATTTTAATCAACTAAGTAAGAGAAGAAAAGTCCCTCACTTCCTTACTCTTTGCGTGTGTGTGTGTGTGTGTGTGTGTGTGTGTGTCTGAGGAGGGGAGAACAGGTCCAAAAGGAACTACCCAAGCAGTATCTCCTTGATTACTCTTCATTACTCCTCAACACAAAGCGATGGCCTGTCACATGCCCAGGCTGGAGCTGCCAGGCACCTTCAGCCCTCAAGATAGAGCCAGTTCCCAGAAAGATGAAGGACTCAACTCAGAAAGAATCTGAACTCAAAAAGAAATCGTGCTACAATGCCAGGTTACCGTTCAAAGATCAGCTCTGGGAATTAGCTCCCTGATCTTCAGAGGGAACCCATAAAATCCCTTTCTATGTCTGGTCACTAAAAATTCCCATAAATTCTAAGAACATGAATTGTCTTACACCTCAGTTTAGGATCTTCTCATGCATTGTTTAGTGTTGATGGTCTGGAGCAGCTGGAACTACCAGCACCCTTAGAAGCATCAAAGCACATGAAACAGTGACCCAGATTGGGAAGGATTTTGGTCAAGCAAGATGCCCTCTCTGGGATTTGAATCACACCCTCCTTTCATTGCTATTGTGTTGAAAAGAGGTATTGCTTGAGAAAGTTGCACTTGGCAATTTGTGATTCTTTATACAAATGCTAATTATCATCATGATAAAAATACAATTACTGTTACCACTACCACAACCAATAACAACTAAAGGACTCTGCAGGGCACCTACAAGAAAAGGTACTAGCAAGGAGATCCAGAATCCATCATCTAGCTTCTAGAAGTGTGTTATCCGAAATATATGGGTTGTTGCTGAGAGATAATATCCAGGGAATTGTAGAGTAGGGAGACACTTTGGACATCAACCCATTTGGACTCTCAACCCATTTCTTAGGACCTGACTCTTGTATTCATGATGACCCGATATACTCTTAGAACTTTCAGCTCTAAGAGACTGCTCAGTGGAGTAGCCTTAGATACAAGACTTAGGTATACACCGTCTTGCAGAACAATAGTTACTGTCTATTTCTTGCAGAACAATTGGGAGTTTTGCTTTCCCACTGAGCTTGTCCTGCCAGCCCCCACCAATTCCTGGACAGAATAGAACAAAGCTCAGAACCCACAGGTAGATCTGATGATGTTCTGTGCTATTAAATGAAAGGTGACTTGGCACGGGTGACTTATAAAGCACGTCTAACATGTTCTGTGTGGAAGCATTTAACTTGTTACCTAGTTCATCCCAGAGCTAGTTTCTCTTGAGAACAAGAAAGACATCACCATCAAAATGTCCCCAGGTATCTCTTGCTTTCCCCACCCTCATCCTTATGTCCTCTTCAATTACCTACTCGTCCTCAATGTCAGGCTGTCACCAACTCTGTGGCCTTCAGGGGTCCCCAGAAACATGCCAACCCCAGTTCTTGATACACTCCCCTTCCTTACATGGTGGTGTGTACACAGCAAGCCCTGCTTGGGCACTGTGTGTTCTCATCCACATTCTATCCACACACCTCCTGTAAGCATTCACCTACCTACCACCTTTTGCTGTCTTCTCTCTGGAATGCAGACCAGTAGTGAAGGTAAGTTCCCCAGTATTATTCTTTTGCTCACTTTTCTACCCATTTATATAACAACTTGAAGGAAGAGAAGTCAGGAAGAGGAGGTGAGTCTATTTCCATTCAATTTTCCATTTTTTTTAAGCCCAATGTGAAACACAGCAAATACCAAGAAAAATAAATAACATATTGATCTCCGAACCCAAGATATTCAGAGGACTACAGACCCACCAGCTACTAATAGTGTTTTTAAAGTATTGACTTAATTCTGTCAATCCATTCTCAAAAGATATATCATGCTATTCAAGACCATTTCAAACCAGGCCCTTCCCATCCTTTCCTGGAGTTTACCACCCACTTCCCTAACCCACCCACATTCCAGTCATCCACACTACCCAGTGCTTCTGAACACACCACATTCTGTTCTGCTTTCCTGCCTTTGCAAGCACTGCAAGGCACAGCTTTGAACACTCGGTTCATGTCTCATCTGGAGAACTCCTAAGCATCCTTCACAGTCAAGCACAAGTGTCACCTCCCCTGTGATGTCCTGGGCTGTGCCAGCTGTTCTCAGAACACTCTGACAGCTCTGAGCTCACTGTGTTATACCTTAGTTCAGTGCCTGCTTGCCAACCAGTGAACTCTAGGGAGAGAAATATGGTTCTAGTCACAGCTACGTCGAAAGCGCCTGGCAAGTGTCTACCACAATATCCACAGTAACTTCTGGCTGAATGGCCAACAGCTGGGCTTCGGTGTCATAAAATGC
This sequence comes from Heterocephalus glaber, assembly GCF_000247695.1. The sequence goes on from NW_004624812.1 coordinate 1,148,249, forward strand.
CACTGATCATAAAAGAAGGAGTAACAAACTAGGTCCACTGAGACACCAGAATATGTGGAGTCCTGGAGGGAAAGTGTGGACTGTTTGTCATCACTGCTGCTCATAGTATCAGATTTCAAGTTCTTGTGTTGAAGACATAAGCTGGCAAGAATCGGAACTTGCAACAATCTTTCAGTGTGTGCAGGTCAAGGGGGCAGACTATTTGGATAATTCAGCTTGAAGTGCACATATCTTCTCTAAGACTGACACATGTAGGTCCTAGCAGTTTTAGTTTAAATATCATCCCCAAACCAGCCTCAGGTAGATCTGTGGGGCATTGCCTTTGAAGACAGGAGCATGTGGCAGGAGAAGGTGCTTTGAGGGAAGTGCCTGAAGACATCACCACACTTCAGCAGGAAGCTGTGTATTGATGTGCATGTGCATGTGCATGTGGAGTAGGGGGTCAAAAGGCCAAATGAAGGTTTCTAGGCTCCCAAGAAAAGCCTTCCTGGGAATGCAGGAAGTGTCTGGGTTTAGCTGCTTCCTTGGCCATTATTCCCAGAAAGGAGATGGATGAGTGTCCTCCTCCCACTCTCCACAGCTCAACAGGGACTGCAACAGAAGAACCCAGCAAGGAGCAGGACTCACTCACACTGGCCAGCATTTCCAAGGCTCCAGCTTGTTACCACACATACCCAGGGAAAGCTGACATTTATTTAATCCTCATAGTGGTGTTGACTGTGTATTCACTGAAACACTATGTGCTTACGGAAGACATTTGTTTCCAAGCAGCTTATGCTAAATTGCAGTGATATAAAGAAACACTTATCTAATATTGACATTTACTGACTTCTAGAAGTATACTGCCAGAATACTCATTTTTACCAGTGGAAAAGGAGGAAGGGTGGCGGGGTGGGGGGCATAGCATTCGATCCTCAGCTCCTTCTGGTTAAGAAGCAGAAAATGAATGAAAGATCATGATAAATGGGGGAGGGAGTCCATTGTGCAGGCCCACAGCCTTCCCGTGACCCTTAGCTCTGTGGCACAGAGTGGGTTCTGAGAAAAGGTGGAGAGTGAAGCTCTCCCATGCTTAATAATAAAGCTCTGGCAGAAGGGAGGGCACAGCATTCCTTGCCTGGCTGGGAGAGAAGTATTTTGCTGATCTATGAGGCATCTAGATTCTCGCTTGATGTGCACACCTAACTGGGTAAATTCTGGCTTTCCCCTTGGGAAAAGAAAATGACATGTGATGACATATGGAACAGCACTGTGTCTCAGTGCAGTCAATTCTCGCCTCATTCCCCTAACTGGAAATAAAATCCCACTCTGTTTGGCATACAGGGAGAAGCTATGCCAATGGGAGCTTAGGGTACTGGCTGGCTTTGCTCTTCCCTCCCTTGTGGATGGCAGCGATGGGATATGAAATCCCAGGGAACACACAGCCCCAGAGCAACAGTTCCAGCTGAACCCTGCTGTGTGAATCCTGGGGTGTCCGATGGCCTTGAGGGAGAACTGTTGCTCGGAGCTCACTTTAAAGTTAGGCGTACTGGGGTAGTGCCAGTCAAGTGTGGAATCCAGTATGTTCACGATCTCCCTGACCTTCTCTGCTGCTGAAGTAGAATATCCCTGCTCCTGGGCACAGAATGCATTCAGGGCTCCTAGATCTCCTAACTGGCCTGAACAAAAAATGCCTGCATTTTTTCCACCTAAATGTCATCTCAACATCTTACCAGGACAAGGAATTTCTGTAGCTGAAAAATGATGTCTGTGCCTGGCTCAGCCCCTCCAGTCTCCCAGATCTGCATTAAGACCTTAAAACTAGTGCTCTGGCCCTATTCCCTAATCCTCCATCACAAGCAAGCAATTTTCTTTTCTTCGTTTAGGTTTCCCAAACAGTTTATCTTTTTATCTCCTTGGAAGAAAAGTACTCGGCAAATCAAAGGTATCATTAGTATTGTTATTATTTTGCTATTGAAATCTCTTGAATTCACTCTGGATTATTCATGTGCTTTTTTGGGCCTGCAATATAATACTGCCTAAGTCACCCCCACTGGGCTTAACAAAAAAGAAAAATTGCATCTTCAGGCCTAATCCCCTGCTCCACCCGGTCTCCTGCTGGCACTGGCTTCCACCAAAACAGGCACACACCAGGCAGGGCTGCTCCTTGGTACCGTGCCTGACTTGCTGCTGCCATGTTCCAAGCCAGAGGCTCCTTTGTACACCCAAGAGGGAGGGGAGTCCATGGGAGCTTCTCAATGTGGTATGAAGGCATTGACCACACCCACACCCCCCTCCCCTGGGGTTTCTTTTTCATCTTCAATAGGTCTGGCTGGCAAATGAGGGCTCCCTGTTGGGCAGCAGACTCAGCCACACCCCCATATTCAAGAGGCATATCCGGGTCCCCACCCATAACCTTTCTTAAAGAAGTGGTCCCACGCCCTTGGCAGCTGTGCATTGACCTTCAGGGACAAAAGAAGTGATTCTTCCTCCCCTGGAAAAGATGTCATACTGCTTGGGTTGCTGATGCTCGAAGAATCATGCCACTTGCCTCATCTTTTGTTAGATGACATTTCTGGGTAAGGTTAAATGTTTCGGAAGTTGCTGCTCATTCTGTTTCCTTTTCTGCCTGCACCCCCTCTGGTCTCCTTCATTCTTGGGTTCCCCAATGTATTCATGCTGTCTTCTGATACCTGCTCTTTCCCTTTCCTCCCCAAGAGAGATCCTGGCAAATTCAAGCTTGTCCCAGTGGTTGTTCTTTCCATGTTTCCTGTCCTCCCCTGGGCTCTCTGCACCCTGGCCAGCTCTTCCCACCCACACTGTTCACACTTCTGGTTGCTTCATGCTCTTCTGTTCCCTTGGAGATTCAGGTTGCCATGACCCCTGCCATTTGATTCCCTCTTTGATGTCTCCTGCCAATCAGGAGTGCAAATGTGCTGCCTAGATTCTTCCCAATAGGGAGATGGTAGCCATATTAATCCTCCACTCAGCTATGTCATTAACAGGTAAATTCAAGTTTTCACTTTCACCCCGTCATGTTCAGAGGAGTAAGACACATGCGCAAAGCCAACAAGATACCTGGGTTCAGCAGAATTAAAGCCTTCTGGACCTCAAACGCTCTAGGCGGGACTGGATGCTCTGGGAATGGCAGAATAGAATGTCAGAGAGCAAGGAAATCACCTTTCTTAGTGTCTGAAGTAGAAAGCCACCAAGTCTGCACTGTTGCTTGTCCCCACATTGTCTCAGAACTTGAGACATGATGGGAAACTGGGAGTCTTCGGTCCTGCTGAGCCATTATTCCTCCAAAGCCACCTAAGAGGTGCTAGTGCTGGCCGAATGTGATGAGGCCTAAAGATTAAGGAGGGTATGGGAGGTAATAGTTGTGGATGAACTAAAATGATAAAGGGAAAAATACAGCAAGTTCTAAGTTTATGGATGACAAGAGAATCGATTCTTCTTCACCCAGGGGCAGAACATGCCGTTTCTCCACAGGAGGCAAATTGTGCTGTGACATTATCCCTCTCTGTACTAAGCACAACCATCCTGACAGCTGAGGGAAGAGGCATCCCCAGGAAGAGAGAAATCCATACGCACCACACACTAACAGCTCTCCATTCCCCTGCTGCCAGCCAAGCCCAGTGTTGTTGTTGGCAGGGGTGGGGACAGAGGAATGTCATTTAGCCTTTCTACTGCCACCTTAAGAAAGATAAAGACATATTTTGATCCTAATCTGCACAAAAGCCCAAACTTTAAAGAATAAGGACACTGACTTTAATTATACATTGACTTCTGCTTTCTTTCTAAAGGGTTATGGGGAAAAGTAAAGATCAGCAAATAGTCAACCACTCAAGAGAGAAAGTATGATTGAAATAGGCTTTAGGATTTACTTCCAGTTTTTCTGGTAAAGTCTTCAGAACACTGGAGTGCTTGCTCCCTCTGCACAGAAAGGGGGCCACGGGAGCAGGGAGCCCAAGAACTATGTTTCCAGAACTCCAAAATGACATGTAGCTTCCCTTTGGAAGAAGTGGTTGACTGCAGATGGCCATGTCACAGGATGGCCAGATATGAACCTAAAAACAACTTGGACACTTGTTCTCTCTGTAGGAAGGGTGCTCCCGAGCCTTGCACATTTCCTTGGAAAAGCATTATGAGAGGAGCAGCATGCTGGAGGCGGGGGTCAGGCAGGTGGCTCTATGATGGGTGACAGGTGGGGCTGCACCTTCAGTTCTCAGTCATGGGGATCATCTCGAGCCACACTGGCTAGTTATCTAGTGACCTCCTCAAAGTGGATACACTGTATCCAATAACTTGAAGCGTGCATGGAACTGGGTGGGCTGGGCCACAACAGCTAAGCATATGGGCAAAGAGCATCAAACAGTATCTCTGGGGAATTCACAATACTCCAAACAATGACCACATTTTTTAAAATGTCCAGGGCCAGGGATTTAGCTCAGTGGTTCCGCCACCTGCCTCAAAAGCGCAAGGTCCTAAGTTCGTTCCCCGGTACCAAAACTTCCCCCTAAAAACAAACAAATAAAAAATGTCCACAGATCAAGTCAGAAGATATGCATCAAACACCTTCTCTCTAGAGCTTTCATTGCTACAATCAGAAGCTGCCTATTCAAGAGACCTACAGTGTGTGCAGTGAAAGAGGCTATCTGACAAGAAATGTCCATTTGGGGCACAGAGTCTAGAGATCTGTTTTGGAGTCTGATGAACTATGTGCCTATGGCTTGGAGTGGTGGATAGTTCTGGCCAAGCTCAGAACACTCAGGAATCACAAAGCACTGTGAAGTATATGATGCTGTGGTCTCTTCCTCGTGTTCTGTGAAACACAGCATTTAACCTCTGAAGGTAAATATTTAACGATTCATATGCAGCAGTCAAGAAATAGTTTGGTACTCAGAGAGGATGAAACAAAGTGAAAGGTGCACAGGATAATGATTCTGAGAGGCAGAGTGGCATTTAGATGTCTATAGGCTTCTTATGCCAATCTAGAGAAGAATCACAGATAAAGCTTCTAAATACACAAAGAGCTGGCTAAAACTTACATTAGTCTCATGAAAATGCATGTGTATGAGGCAGGGTAGGGAGAATGGATGGAAGATTCCCTCCTCTCAGGGATTCTACATGCAACTTTCTGAGGGAATTGTTAACAGGCAAAGAAGAACAGGAGTTAGTATCACATATATGTGCACGTGTGTGCCTAGAAGCAAGTCCGCACATATCCAAGAAAGGGTAATCTCACAAAATGGTGACATAACGGAACCTGTCTCCATACTAGTGTTCTGGGATAGCTCTTATTCATTCAGCCTGAAAACTCTCGGGAAGGCAATTTATCTTTCTACTGCTGTAGGCAGCCCTGGTAAGACACACACAGCCATGAATACATGAGTGTGTGAGTGTGTTTACATACAACCACTATCAACACACACTCACATGGGGGGTGTCAAGTTTCATCAGGAGGATCAATAGCAAAGTTTGAACTGTATGAATAAGGGAAAAATCTTAAATAAGTGATCAGAAGAATCAGTGGAAGAGTGAAGGCAGGAGGCTGGGTTTTTGCTTACATTTGGCTTCTTCTTGACGGGGGAGTGAGGGATACATGCTGTTTGCTTGCAGAGGCAGCCACCCATGCTGAGGCTCTGCTTTCTCAAAAACTTTTACCCTTCATTTAATCAACAGATGGATGTGTTCTGTTGTGGATTTTTCTGAGAGAGTCCTGTCCCTCTAAGAGCTGTGCTAGCTGGCACAAATGCTGCCTCAGATGGCAGAGGCAGTACTGGCATTCCAAAGAGTGGGATGAAAGCAATTCACTTTCCCCTTCAAACCCAATTCCACAGGTAACTTTCGATGCTTTTGGCTAAGTAGACACTCGAACCCTTTCTTCAGAATTCCCCTTCCCTCCTTCCACCTTGGCCAGCCCATGACTCCCAGTGGCAGGGAGCCCAGAGGTGGCAAAGTTCTTTCCCAAGAAAGTCCACCCCTGTCTCACCATGGCTAGGCTGCAGAAAGGAAAGAATTGGCACCAGGCACAAATCCAGTGCTGTGTGGGTCTCAGAATTCAGCCTTATTCAGGGAGCTCAAGGACATTCAATGAAACTCTTTACAAGCTTCCCCTAACCACTGCAAGTTACCCCCACAACGCAGCAGTAATATGCAACCCCCCTCTGCAACTGTGCAAATGGACATATTTCCTATTGAACGCTCAGGCAAGTTAGACCTTATTGGTGCTGAAACAGCCACCCAAACAATGTTCCCCTTCCCTGCCGCTCTCCCCCAGCCTGGGAGTAAAAGAAAGGAGATGCCCAGAAGTTCAGACGGCGTGGCCACAGACATACTACCTAATTAACACACCGGGAGCATAAAGAACTCATTTGCATTGGAGAGTTGGAGTTGGATGTTGACAAGTGATCAGAGAAAGTCGCCTCCCTCCCCTGCCCTTCCATCCCCGTCCTTCCAAAGGAAAATAAACAATACCATTTTGTTGCATTTGCAAAGGCAAAGCAGCAAACAGCAGTGCCTCTCCGTAGGCACCGAGAGACGCATCAATCAGCCCGAGTTTCCGAAGCCTGCCCACATTCCTGCTCTCTGCCTCCCGCGTCCTGACAACCCAGCGGACTTCGCTCCAACTCCAGCGGCGCACGGGTCCTACCTTGACTGAAAAGGAAGAAGCAGAGGAAGAGCAAGTCGAGCTGGAAAGGTTTCATTCCTCAGCGCAGCGTGGGGAAAGCCGGCGGGGCAACTTGGTGTGCAGTTAGTTTCTCTTCCTCGGTGGCTCTCGGTGCTCAGCCTCCGCCGCGGATCCTCTCCGGTTCGCGCAGACCATCTGCCTGTCTGTCCCTCCGTCCTTTTGAGTGGCTTCGGGCTCTTTGTGCCTCCCGGTCTCTGCAGCCAGCCAACACAAATCCTCTGCTTTTAGCCGCCTCGGGAAGCCGGGATCCTCAGCAATGTTGCCCCTCGGAGCAGGTCCATTCTCTGGCTCTAGGCATCCCAGGCACAGGGCTCCCTCCGGCGGGCTCCTCCCACAGCGAGCGAGCGAGCGAGTGACGAGTGACAGAAGGGCTCCTTTCACAGAAGCTGGGGTGGGAGGGGAGAGGGGGAGGGGAAACAGGTCATAATGAAAGAGGAAACACTTGGAGAGAGATCTTTGCAAAACGAAGGATGGGGGAAAGCCTGTCTTCTCTCCTTTTCCCTAATAGGGGATATTCAGCTTTTGTCACCATTATTGGCCAAAAAGCATCGTGAGCACGGAGCGGAGCTGTGACTTTTTGTTCACAAGACGTAATGTTGTCTAACGGGAGAGAAGTTAAGGAGGACTATATGCGTGCACATGCGTTAGACTGTGCATGCCTTGCCTTTACGCCAGGACTGGAAACTGGGCTGAAAGGAGCTAGGGAGAGGCGGGAGGGAGGGGGCGCATCTTCCCTCAGCAAGGATTTGGCCGATGTATGCAGTGGGAGACTTGGGAGTTGAAGAGAGAAGCATGCTTTGCATTTTTGAGACTTTCCTAGGGGGTAGGTAATATAAACTGAATGCTTGGATATTAGTTTGCTTTGCACTGCTCCTGGAAAACAAAATGTGGGAGTGAGAGGGAAAACAAGTAGGTTTGTGACACATACGCATTTATTATTATTGTCCTGGTCCATGCATTTCTTAACAAGGACAGGGAGAAGCCTGTCTTTGCATTTGGAGCCTCTCCCCTAATGAACACTCCATCACTCTGTGTGTGTCTTTTCTCCAAAAGGTGCTATGAGTCTGACTGGGAAGGAGAGGCCAAGGTCACAGGCAACAGCCTCCTAAGAACTTTCAGGTCTGTTACCTGTCATGAAATACACACTCAAATCAAACTCTATTTCCTCCAGGATATCAACATGAATTTATCTAGGTCTATTTACTCGATAGACATTTAGGCATGCCTGGAATAAGCAAGCCACTGGGGGGAAAATAAAATAGTAAGCAGAGCATACCCTCAGGAGCTCATAATCTAGAGTGGAAGCAGAGTATACACACAAGACATAAACTATACGGCTATTACAAAGCAACATATAAAAACATGCACCGTTATGTGGAGCAGGTGAAGGGGTGGGGATGAGAATGAAAGATGCTCTCAGTGCGGGCCACTCAACATTCAATTATAAAATCAATCATTGCTTCCTCAATCTCTGGACCTTCTGGAGGTCTTTTGGGAACCTCTTAGCGTTTTCTCCATCACTATCACAGATGAGGGGACTTTGCTGGCTACAAGGCTCCTTCCAACTCTGATTTTCCTGTGGATGTTAACGTCAGAAAGCACCCCTTGGAATTTATGAACAAGAAAGAAGTAGGGGCACACGCAAAAGTGTGTGCTGGTAGGAGCTGACACCTGGTAGTTGACATCAAAGATTACAAATTAGTAGGTGTCTGCTTTGTTGACTTTTTTATTCATAACTTAATAGTTTATTTAACTGCATCCCTTAAAGGCTGTTAAACATATCAAAGGGAAATCTGTAAGCAAGCTAGGTAGTGGTGGTGGTGGGGATGCTGAGCAAGAGAAAGTTAAGAGAAGACAAAAGAGGCAACCCATCAGCTATATGAACTAACAAGGTACAGGAGCAATGTGTCAGCATAGCCTTGGTCTATTAGCTTTGTATAACCAACTGACAGTGCAATGAAACACAAGAGGTGAATCAGTAATATGCACAAAAGAAGAAAAATTTCAAACAATGCATGCCAAATAACAATATTAAGCCTGAAAATACTGTATGTACAGTGTTTGAAGCTTTAGGAGTAACTTTGCACTAAATCTACAGGGCAAGGGAAAATGAAAGGTCAAGGTATCACGCCTATGGCTAAGTCTTGCAGTGAATAAAACTAATATTAGAATGTAGATGGTACCTGCCCAAGCAAAAGATTTATCTATTAAGCCGTTATTTAATTTTGACTGTTAATTCCTAAATGGCCCGGAGCCCAGATTTGTTTAATTCAGCCCAGGGGAAGTACAGTATTACAAAACGCGGGTCATAGGGCTAGAGGACTGCACTACAGGGCAATCGGGCACTCGTAAGCGGAGCACGCTCACACACTTAGTCCTAGAAAGGAGAACAGTCTGGGAGTGTGTGTGTGTGTGTGTGCGCGCGCGCGCGCGCGTGCGGGGAAGGGGGGGAGAGTCTGAGGTTGGAAGGACCTGTTTTCCTCTCCCACTGATTTCTGAGACTGGCCTCCCCCGAATGGTTCCAGACCCCCACAGCCAGCTGGGCCTGTTCCCTTCTCCGTCCCCCTCCGCTCCCTCCCCGCAGCCTCCGGTCTCCGGCAGGAAGGGAAAAAGCTTGGATTAAGTGATGAGCTGCCCGCCTCTAAAAGGACCGAGCAAGAGGCGTTTCAACCCTGAGTGCCGGAAAACCCACAGCAATCTTCGGCGGCCACCACGTGGGGCAGGGAACGTGAGCGGTACCTGCAGGACCCACAGCCGGCCGCGCTCTGGCGCCAGGCCCGACGGCGGCCCCGCCACCTCCGCCCGGCCTCACCTCCTCCGGGGGCTCGGTTAACCTCTTGGCGCTGCGAGGTGGCCTGCGCGCGGTTCGCTCGCGAGGAGGGAGGAGGCAGCGCGGAGTGCACGGCTCCACCTGATGGAGAAGCGCGGAGAATCCTCAGACCTTGGAGAGCACTGAGAGGGAAGCGACCTGCTGGAAACTTCCGCCCTCCGGGGTGGGGGGGTGGCGCTCGGGGTTCGGGGTCTCTCAGCACAGCCAGCAGAGCTGGCAGCCCCAAGGAGACGGCGGAAAAGCAGCAATTTGGAAAACCGCCCAAATTCTGGTTTTCTGCGCATCCAGGCTCCAGGTCTCTGTAGCTCCCGCCATGCAAACCGGGGTCCCTCGCCAGCAGGTGGCATCCTCTCCAGCGTTTCTTCTCCAGGCTTGTAGCCCAGGAGGTCGACTTCCTCAGTCCCTATGCCTCTGCCCAGGCCTTCAGGGCCGAGTATTGTGTCCTCTATACCCCTCTCCCTTACCCCCTCCAATTTGGGGAGCAGGAGTGGAATTTCGAAGAGCAGAGTGGAAATTGGAGCCCACAGAGAATGAGAGCTTGTCCCAGACTCTGCGGATTGCTGGCCAAGAATTTACAGAACGTCAAGGCTCCCCCAACAGTATCCAAGCCCTGTTCTCTGGGCAACAAGTGTGGCCCACACGGGTTTCTGAAATCTGAAACAAAGAAGGAGACTCAAAGTTCTGGGTTCTGTGCAGGAGTAAAGAGCACTGTTGTTCCGTGCCCAGAGAAGGCTGGTGTTCAGATAGACCTCACAGAACCTGGCTCATCCCCAGGTCTCATGGAGACTTTCTTCGTGGCTGTCAGTCCAGAATCAATAGCATTCATTATTCTGTTAGTTTGTGCAAAGGGTCGTTTGGGTGCTTACAGACATGTGGAATGGATATATGAATTTTCACAATTGAAAAGTGTGTCTGCTACGTGGGCAGAGGTATACACATATGCACAACTGGAAAAAAATATAAGATGTCTTATTGGCAATTTAATAAGATGGAGAAATTGCCCTGGAGGTCATCTGTCTGAACCTTCCTTTCTAGATGGGACCTTCTAGGTAGAGTTGCCTGAGGCTTTGCAGGAAGCTGCAGGGCCCCATCCTTGAGCCAGTGTCTGGGCTGTCATCCACCTCTGCCTCTGCAGATGCTGGGCCTAGCTTCCTCTAGCTGTCTTGTGTGTCCCTGTGTGCCATTACTAAGATAAAGATAGGGAGTGGCTCTTCTGTGAGACAGGCCGTTGTCACCAGCAGAGAATTTCCTCTTTAACATTTGTTGCACAGACACATTATAAACCACATTCTCTTTTTGTTTTTTATACATCCTGCCTGTACTGGTTAAAACCTTACCCAGAGATTTAACAAGTTTTGAACAGGCCTCTGGTGGGAGTTCAGGGTAACCTGACTCTCTGCTCCTGGATAAGTTAATAAGGGCACCAAACTACATACACTTCCAGGGACCAAATGGTCTGCAGAGGGCTTCTCTGGGTGGCAGCTGTCTGACCTTGGCAGTCACAATCTTCCAGTTTATTTCTTTCTCATTTCTCTGAACCAGATTTCTTGTTCACATTCAATGATGGCTAAACTTTTAGAGCTTCCATTGATAAACAGCCTGCTGTAGCATGCATGTCATAGGTTCACCATCACTAGTATAGGCAGATTAGATGACTTTAACCTTTTGACTGTGGTTGGTGTCTTTTTTTTTGGTACCAGGGATTGAACTTGGGACCTTGTGCTTGTGAGGCAGCGGAACCACTGAGCTAAATCCCCAGCCCTATGGTTGGTCTCAATTGAAGTGGAAAAGGCGAGAACCACCAGGTATTTAGCATTTTAGAAGCATCCCCAAAGAGCAAGATGTCTGTTTCACTGATTCATCCAAGACAGGGGCCAGTTCAGGGGGTTCAGGAGAACCTTTGAGCCTGAATCTGCCTAAACCATTGCTAGCTCTTGTGGACATTTAACGAACCTGGGCACATGTTTCTTCACCTATGAAGTGACTGGTTTGAGCCAGTGGATCTTTGAGGTCCTCCTCAACCCCTAAATCCTACTGTCTATTTTTCACAGGCCACAGCTTTCAACATGGAAAGATTTGGAAGAGCTTCTCTTAATGTCATCCCGATTAAGGCAGAATATTTTGAGTGATCAGTTCCTACCCCCAAGAAAACAGGTAATGGCCTTGAAATCTGCAGTTCTCATGAGTCTTGGTGTTCCCTCACACTGTTCATTTCCATTCTACTCTGAGTGCCTTCAGTCTGTCCCCAGTTTACTCAACCTGTGTGTTTCCATTCTTTATTTTTCTCAGCACCACACTCACATCCATGCTCACAGCTTGGATTCTGGGATCCAGGATACATTTTCTTCAACATACATCCTATCATTGCATTGGATACAAACCTTTTATTAGTGTAGGAGGATGATGATGCCTGAATGGCTAAACGGAAGACTTCATTTAAAGGCAATGAAATCCTTGGTGCTTTCTCAGTCTTAATGTGAATGATATTTTAATGTAAAATGTGTCTAATCATGTATCTTCCCTGATAAGCTGGCAGTCCTATAAGGATAGGAAGTGTTTCTCTAGTTCACCTGTGTCCCCAGCTCATACTCTGGTAGGCAGAACACACACTAGTGAATGAACAGCAAAGCTTTACCTAGTGCCCCACATCCCATTTTCTGTTTTCTGAATCCAATTTAACTTATTCTTCACTCTGTTATTAAACCATTGTCAAATATCTGGCATGTGCCTGGCATTGCTCTGGCTGTCTTTTATGGGGCTGGGTAATGAAATGAGCCTATGTATAGTTCGCAAAATGTGGAACACACTTTAAAATGCATGGCACTATAGAAATGAAAGATATTTTTATCTCTTTGGCATCATTCTGCACAAGAATACGATTCTCTGAGAGTACTGCTAAAGAACAATAGACCTGTTTAGCCTTGACACACTCATGCATGCAGGGCACTGGGTAGTCAATTCACTCGGGAGCAGCATTATCTCTCTCGGCAAAGGCCTGAAGAGTGTACACTTTACAGGGGAAAAAAAAGGTATGAGAAATGTTATGAAAGGAGATGGCGGTGCCCCAGTGCCTTGCCTCATTGCTGGCTAAGTATATGGGCAGGGACCTGCATCCAGGCTCTGGGGATGGCACCAAAGGCAAGCCTCAGCATCCCTCCTCAGGGCTTGGAACAGGTCGAGTATCATTTCAGAGTATGCTATGTGCTCTTTTTATGTGTAAGAATAGGCTAATTATGTGGAAAATATTGGAAGACAGTGAAATTCCAGTTATATGGCTCATTTGTGGTATTCAAAGTAAGAGAAATTACACTGCGTTTACTCTTTTTCTCTGGTATTCTTTTCTATGTCTCTCCCCCACCTATTGCTCCAACCCCCCCCCCCACTCTAGTCCTGTATTATAAATTAGTAAATTTTTATGGCAGCCAAGGGAACAGCTGCATCTCACTCCAAGTCCCTGTAAGACAAAGTTTACTCTGTCTTTTCTATTTATTGCACACTATGTTCTTCCTTTCTATCCTCACATAATAAAATTATATGTATCCAGATATATGCATATAAAAGTTATAACGTACAAAGTTATATAAGTTTATGTATATACAAAACTTTACACACTTACATATACACATACGTAAGTTTTCAATAAATAGGCTGGCAATGTGCTTCCTGTTCAAATACTCCAAACTCCTCATCCTATACCAGGTTTCAGTCACCTCTATTTGAAGGAATACATCTTCAACTCATTGGGTAATCTCCAGATTAACAAGACCCCCCTCCACCATCTAGCTGCATCTACCACATATGTCTGTTTGAAATTCAGTATCTTCTCTCTGTGCTTAAAAATGTAGATGGTCCCCATCTTAGTTGGCTCAGGCTGCCATAACAAAATTCCATACTCAGGCTAATGGCTCAAGTAACAGAAAGTTCTTATCTCCCTGTTCTAGAGGCTAGCAGTCCAAGACCACAGTGCCAGCATGGACAGGTTCTGGTGAGGGTTTTCTTCTTGTACTGCAGACAGCTATCTTCTCATTATGTACTCATTTGGCCTTTCCTTGGGTGTGAGGCATCACTGTCTTTATAAAACCACCAAATCTACTGGACTTGGGCCTCATCCTTATGTCCTAATTAAACCTCAATCACTTCCTACTCTGTCTCCAAATTCAGTCACGTTTGAGGGCTAAGGTATTAACATATAAATTTTAAGGGGATACACAATTCAGTCTATAGCAGTCTCCACTGTAAAGCATAAGTTTTAAAATCATAATGCATAGGTTGGGTCAAAGCAGCATGCCTTTCCTGTCTCATCACTAGCTTCCTCCTTTACAGCCCAAACCTTAGTCTTGCCAAATTGCTTTATTAATTAGACATAGCAGCCACTTTTGCTTTGCCATATTTTCTCATACTATTTCCTTTTTCTGGCATGCTTTTCCTCCTTCATCTATCCTGTTGTCTAACAAATGGATGCTCCTTGGTGCAGAATTGCCTAGAATGCCATGCTAGTCGACTTTCCCTTACTGTAACAATTATTAAAATTAATCAGATTAAAATGGAAAAAGGTTTCCTTTGTTCACAGTTCTGGAGGTTTTAATCTATGGTTAACTGGCCTCACTGTTTTTACCTGTGGCAAGGCAGCACTGCATGGCAGGAACACATGACAGGACAAAAATGCTCCCTCATGAGCCAGGTGGCAAAGAACAGGAAGGGGCTAGAGTCCCCCATCCCTTTCAAGGGCTTGCCTCAGTGACCCCAGAACATCCCACTAAGTTCCATTACCTCCCATAGCACCACCCTAGGCACCAAACCTTTAACACATGGGCCTTTGGTAGACATTTATCCAAATTGTAGCAAATGCTGTTCATTAAAAAGTTCATTTCACTTCTTTTTCCTCTCAGTCAAAAATGAATAGGTTTCTATAGCATTCTTATAATCTCTTGTTATATAGCTTTTAATACTGTAACTATTTATCATCTACTTTCTAAACTACATGTGAGATCTTCAAGGCCAAGGACAATTTTTTAAAAATTTATATTTGCATATCCCAGATTATAGAGAGTTCATTGCCTGGGACACAGTAATCGTTTGTTAATTGGAGTTTAAAAGAAATAAGATTTAGTTAACACTTCTGGTATCCTTCCTGTGATCATCCAGTCTCAAGTCTGAAACTTTATTCGTTCATCATCTGATGTTTCTAGATGCAATTAGATCCAGGAAATGCATATCTATCTTCTGGAACTTGGTGCATCTGAAGTGCCAGAGAGACAGATTTCTGACTATACATTTTGAGTCCAACTTGAATCTCAGGCAACTGTGGGAGGTAGTGCCATCAATCTGTATAAATCTCTACCTAAGTCTAGCTATTGTGTCAAAAAATGTTAGAGGAAACCCTAGTTATTCATATTGCTTAACTATGCAATCCCAAACCAGCTGAGAATCTATCACACTCTATAACAATTATACAGACATAGGTTCAAAGTAAACGAGGAAAAACAACATTAATTTTTTCCACACTAGGTCCAATTTGAATTGAGTTGATGGTTCATTGTTTTTCTGGGGTTGTGTCTCTTCATCTTTTTCAGCTGCTGACTGTCTGGAATTGGCAGCAGGCAGGGGCAGAGGTGCTTTCTCATGCATCTTGTTTTGTTGTGCCAGCTGAGTACAGCTTCACTTGATTTGGATTTTTTTGATCATATAAAACAGAGGGTAAATATAAACCAGTGTTTCTCAGCATGGGGTCCTTGGTCTAGCAGCATTAGCATCCACTGAGAACTTGTTGCCGTGCAAACCCACAGACCATATTCCAGACCTCCTGAATCAGAATCTTTGAGGTGGGACCCTGGTACCTTCCTACATCTGAGGACCACTGTTTTTAGAACTCCAAGTACCATCACCCAGTCCGACAATGCTCAAGCTATGGCTAAACTGGTTTCATCTATCTTTTTTGCTTCTTCCCACCTCACTGGATTATTTTGAAGCAAATTCAGATATCAGACCCTTTCATCCATAGGTATTTTCATATGAGATAATATGGATGAAAATTATACCTCAGGGCCAGGGATTTAGTTTAGTGGTTTCACTGCCTGCTGCACAGGTGCCAAGGACCTGAGTTCGATCCCCGGTACCAAAGGAAAAAAAAAAGAAAAATTATACCTTATATGTGTGTTAGCTATCTGGGGCAGACTGTTCATCTTTAGACCTTTTATCCTTAGGCAAATCATCCTTAGAATATACTCAACAGCCTTATATGAGAGATTTTGGTCAGAAATAACAGCACAACTAGATATTACAGAGAAAGATTTTTTTCTTTGGAAGACAAAGAATTTATTATTCAGTAATGGTTGAGTCATCCTATCATTCTGACCATTGTGTTCGTTTGGCTACTATAGCAGAATAACATAAGCTAGGTGGCCCAGGAATTCATTTCTCATAGTTGTGGAGGCTAGGGAGACCAAGACCAGGTGCTGGCAGACCTGGTGTCTGGAGAGGGGCTGCTTCCTTCTTTGCAGATGGCCTCCCATGACAGGAAGCAGAGAAGAAGCTCTCTGTGTCTCCTTTGAGGGCACTAATCCCACACCACTGCAAGACCCAATAACCTCGCACAGGTAAGATCCTACTTCCTACTGCTGTCCCACGGGACTAGACTTTCAACAGATGGAGTTGGGAGGAGCACAAACATTCATTCAACATCCATTCCATAACAACAGGGCAAATAAATACATCAAAGAAGCAAGTCTGAACTGAGACCCTGATGAAATGGTGCACATCTTCACTTTGAAAGAAACTAACTTCTATAGTTGATAAAAAGTATTTTTTTCTTCCTCCTACTCCCAGGGTATGTGATCTGGTTGTTTTCTCAGAATTGTGATAGATTTGCAATTTTTATCCAAACTCTCCTGCCTGGTCTTTGTTCTGATCGTTTTGCATTTGTACGAAAATTGGCTAGAGTGAAGACACAAACCATGACACCGATCTGATATTATTACCTGAAGAATACAAGGAGTCAATTCACCACCCTGTTTTCTCCAGCCACATGTGCTAAGTCTCTAAGGTTGACCATCTCTCTCATCATAGGACTGTGCTGTTGCCTGGTCTCCCCAAGTTGTGCTATACCCCTAACTACTTATTAGATGCTGAGAAACTCAAGTGACTATTTGCTTCCTTCTTCAGATGTCTGTAGCAAAAACTGACACTTGCATGAAGCTTGATTTGATAGCAATATCTACAAAATGTCAGAAAGGGGAGGGGATCGATACACTTAATTTACTTGGAATAATTCATTGCCTAACTGAAGTTTTCAGTGAGAGCAGACAAATTCCACACTAAACTGATTCACTCACCTGGACAGAGAGGAACACAGAGAACCCATCTTTTGAATTCAATGTAAAGCTGAGTTTCATGCATTCATTAATGACACCCTTGGTCCTTCCTTTCCTGAGCTGGGATGTTCCTTCAGTCAGCCACTTTTCAAGTGGGGGATGTATGGTATCAGCTGAATCTCCCTTTCTGTTCCCCATGTTTTGACTCTGACCTTACATTTGGGTGTGTTGCTTCTCAAAGGTTGTCAGTTTGGAGCTACATTAACCTCTATAGGAAAAAAAGTGCAGTTTTTCTGTGATGATGGGTGTAGACAGTGACTCTGCTGTTTTCCTTTTAGGGCTGAAAAAGAAGGAAACCTGTTTTTTTAAGAGACTAGAACCTGAAAATAAGGAATAACTGCATATGGCAGAGTGGGGAATCCTTAGAATATTCTGCTAAGGTCATAGAGTTCCTCTAAGATGAATATTCAAGAGGCACCTGGGTAAAATGGTTTCCTAGAAATCCCTCCACTTCCCATTCCATATTCCTACTATGGCAGACAAACTGATTCAAAGTAGAGTTTGCCACCTGGTAGCAATAATCACCCCTGAGTTTTGAGCTTTTAAGAGAGAATCCATTGCAAATTTTCTCTCTTATTAAGATACAGCCATTTCGGATAAATGCTTAATATTGGCCCAGTGGCATTATATTGACATAGGACAGGAAGAGGAGGAGAACAGGAGATAACAGTTGAAGCAGCTAAAGAAGCTTGGGGAGGAGGGATATAATTATAAGGCACCTTCAAATAATTATGCTATTACTACTACCTAATTAAGAAGAGCCACTCTCTACTTTAACTGCCTGAAATTCAGAAATCACCTAGCAATGGACTCTCTATCGAGGTTTGGCCTGCTCCCTGAAGTGAAGAAAAAAATCCACAGTAGGAAAGCATTATGCTCTGGAGGAGGCTGGGACATCTCTGAGAGAGCAGCCGAGATGATCAGGAAGTGAATTGCTGCTCTCAGTTGGCAGACATCTTATCTTTCTGTGCATCTTTTGAATTATCTGCAAAATGAGGAAAATAATGCATCTCTCCTCCCCTTGCTTGTCAGTAGGATGGTAAACAAATCAAGATCTAAATCTCTGTGAACATTTTAAATCATCTGCTCAAATTGGGGGAAACGATCATTAAACATTTGTTGAATGTTTCTTGTCTCAAAGCTCTGGAAAAGATGCAGAAAGCTTGAGCCTTTGCCCTCAAGTACCTTCCAGTCCAACTAGAGATATAAAACAGAGGCTCTGATTGTTGGATTCAGCCAGCCATTTATGCATTCATTCAGCGTTCGTGCTACAAATGTATTTATTGCGCACCTGGTTTGTGTCAGGCATTATATGCAAGCACTGGTGACACAGAAACGCAAAGGTACTTTTTGTCCCCAAGGGACCTTTTATGGCTTAGAGATTTGTTAAGATCACTAGTACACACTTGTGGAGGATGCAGAAAGTGATCCCATGATATAGATATTCGAAAAGGGAGTGTTTGCTGTGGGCTGGCTGGGTGAACAGAAAGGTTTCCCAAGGGCTTTACCTGGGCCTCTGCAGCAGGAAGAGACAAGGTGTAAATCTGACCTTAGCTAAATTCAAGACTCTGATATCCTTGTCCCTTTTACTTTCCATTTCAGATTCTGCCCCTCAGAACAGAGCAGTACAACCTAATGGGAGAGGCACCATGTGGCAATAGGGAAGATTAATTCCTAATTTTGATTTCCTTTGAACCATTTTTACTTGACTGAGTCAAACTTGCTGTGCAAGATGATTCATTACTATCTATTTTAAATCATGATCAGGAAGCACAGTGACACCTCAAAATGACAGGGAATGTATTTCAAGCGGGAAAAAAAATCTTACTTTTCAAACTTTCTTTTTAAATAATTTGGTTTTTCCTTGTTGAACAGGAAAGAAAAGACCTAAAAAAATGTTTTAAGGAATTCTCTACTAGTGATGGAATCTATATATTATGTAAGCAAAAACTTAAAAAATACTTTCATTTTTAAAAAGCCAGTATTACAGAAGCATGTTAAGTAAAATGAAAAATTTTAAAAATCCATCCTCACCCCCATTCCACTCCCAGAGATAACCACTACTAGCAGTTTGGCTTAAACCTTTCTAGTCTTTTGTTATGTATTTATGTACATGCATAACAATAAGTTCCTATATACATACCCATAGAGAAACACATATGTATTATTCTACAATTACATCTTCCTTGAATTTAACAATATATCTCACAGATTTTTCCAATGATATTCTGCTTTAATATGCCTAAAGGAAACAGAAATTGAAGCATTCATTTCCTTTTGTGCTCTGCTTTCTGAAGAAAGACTAGCTTTTTTCATCTATATCTGATCCAGCCTCCCAGTGAAGCAGTAATTACTGTCCAGGTCGGGGAGAAGGGGCAGGAAGGAAAAGGTGAAGATGTGGGAGATACGAGCCACAGCGAGTCTCTGGGTTTTAAAATTTGGTCCAAATACAGAGAATGGAAACAGAATCATAATTAATTCTTGAAACTTTTAGGCAAATGGTAATCAGCTGGCATCAGGGAGTAAGGTAGTCTTGACCAGCAATTAATCTCATGTTTGTTGATCACTTTCTATGTGCAAAAATGTAGTGGAATTCCTTCCGCTACCGTCCTTGTACTGCAGAAAGAGAAAAGAAGGGAAGGAAGAAAATACGGGGGGGAGAAAAGAAGGGAAGGACCGAGGGAGAGAGGAAGAGAAAGATAGAAGGGGAGAGGAGGGACTGAGAGAAGGAGGAGGGAAGGAGAGAAGATGGGAGGAATGGAAAGAAAGGGGGAAGAAGAGAGAGAGAGTGAGGGTGGAGTGGACAGAAAACTGGCCTCTGTGGGGTGCAGTAAAGGTTTTATGGTAACTCTCTTGTGGAGAGATCCAAGGCTTCCATTTTCTCAGCCACGCAGAGCACACAAACAAAGCAGAAAAGGGTTTATTCTCAGTGTACCATATGCTCATCTGATGTTTATTAGATCTGCTCTTCATATTTAAATCTTTCCCCACTGGAGTGGGATGAGTCTTTGGGGAAGCTTGCGTAAATTTATTTAGTTTTAGCCCCAGTTAACCAGAGATCTTGAATCTTTGGGGACCTTATCCCTTATCCTTTTCTTCATCTTCCAAAATATAAGCAATCAAATTATACATTTAGGGGAAGCACTGGTTTTGCATCAGAGAAAGAGATTAATTCTTAAATGTGCAAGATATAAAAATGCAGTTGTAGAAACAAACGAAACTTCTGTGTCTTTGGTGGAGATTTTCTTTGTCCTGGAAGAACATCAGGAAAACTCTTCCTAGGGCTTTTGGAGAAATGATCCTAGAGAGTATGCTTTGAAGGCAATTTACAAATTCTTATCATGTGGATGAAGTTTAGCGAAGGTGCAGAGCAAGGGCCTTGGCAGTGAGGTTAGTCTGATTTCTGGTGTAGAATTAGGTGTATTCAGATGAGATTCTGAATCAAAGTTTATGAAGTGACTATAAGGTATGGGCAGTGTTCAGGGAGCCAATGGGAGGCATTGTGGAGGTGTTCAGGATGGGGAGCAAGGGTGAGCCTTTACCACTCCCAGCCTGAACATAGGGAGGGGAGGGACAAGTGCTACTGGAGCTTGTCAAGAACTGAGGCTGTTGGGAAAGGACCATCTGGTGGGAGCTGTGGCCCTAGAGGAGCAGGATGCAGCCTATACCAGAAACACCAGGAAGCAAAGAGGGAGCAGGGAATAAATACGCCTGTACTTCTCGTGCTTACACTCCCATCTCTCCTGGTGCCTCCTGATGGCTAAATCCAACTGGAACTCAGAAGGAAAAGGAATCTGGAGATGAATTTCATAGAGTCAGCACATCAGGGCACAGAGAAAAGTGAAAAAGGTCAGAGAATGAATTTTGGCAGTGGTGATGATGGGCCAGATACAGAGAATCATCACCATTTCAAGCTAATGGGGAGTCAGACTAGAAACTAAAACAGGTCAGGGGACAGGAACCTGACAGAGTTGCACGAAGCTCAGGATCAAAGCAAAAGGGGAAAGAAAATGTTGTCCATTTCACTCTTGAGTCTTCAGAGCTTGAAGGATGCAGAACAAACCACCTGTGATGGAATCTGTACAGCCTGGATTTTTTCGGTATTCACACCATTGTAGAGTCCACAAGTTGAAAGAGAATTCTAGAGGCTGTATTCTCACATCTAAGAGAATAATATTGGACTATTCCAAGGAGAGGGTGGTGATCATCCTTTAATTTACACACTGCTATGAGATGTGTATTTTGATTCATTATTAGCCATACAATCAAAGCAGTAAAATTTTTCTACAATTATAAACACTTGAGAATTTATTATGGGATCCACAGACTTTTAAATTTTGTATTGGATAGAGAGATAGACAAGTTATGATCCTTGTTTTCTGAAGCTTATTCTGCTAAATGAGACAGACAAGTGCAGAGAAAATTATAATTCAAAGTGGGATGGGATTAGTGCTCTAATAGATGTAAATACAATATGTTATGGGAGAATAGCAAAGTTGGAAGTTAATTTTGACTGTGAACACTAAGGAAAGCAGAGAATTATTTTAGTTGGGTCTTAAAGAAGTAGAGGACAGTGAGGTGAATAAAAACAGAAAAGAGAGATAAGTAAAGCTCATGCTTGGGAAGATGTGGTGACCTCTAGCGTGGTTGGAATATTGAGTGAATGGCTGGGGCAGAAGAAAGGCAAGTAGAAAAGTGATTTAGGGTTAAATCATTAAGAACCGAACACCAGCTGTATGGTGTTTGGGGCTGAAACTGCCAGCTGCCTGTTCAATATTCTTTCTCCTCTTCATCCTTACTGCTGGAGCTTGGGGAACTGTTCTCTGAAGGAGCATGGATTAAAGGCTTGGTGTCCAGAGTGACACTACTGGGAGGTGGTAGAACTTTTGAAAGGTGGGAGATGTCTGGAGGTTCTGGGGACCATGTCCTTGAAGGGAATTGAGGGATCATTGCCTCTTTTCTTCTGGCTCCCTGACTTGGGAGGTGAGTGGCTTTGATAGAGCAATAATACACAATAAGACAGGCCCTTGCTTTGCCCTTTCCTCCATGTTTTTTTTCCCCACAAAGTGTTTTATTCCAGAAATGTAATAGTTTGTGCTGCTGTGCTCCTGCCCAATGTATCAAAATGTTTTGTAACTGTTTGAATTGCATGACCTCTCAAGAATGTTCTGTTAACTTCACCCACTTACAGGCATGTTCTGTTAACTTCGCTCCTCTGCTTCAGTTACCATGCTCACCTACCGGATAGATCCCTATACATGGAGGCTCCCATTTCTGGTGAAGTGTTCAGACTTCAGAGTATGAACTCCTCTGAGCCTGCACTGGCATAAAAAGGGTTTTTATCCACCTTTTTGAGTGACCTTTGGATTCTTGAGTCCTCAAATTGCAGTAGGTGTGACCCAGAGCTCTAACACTGAGCTGTAACACTCGGCTGTGGCAGTTGGCTGTGACACTGAGCTGTAACACTTGGCTGTAGCACTGAGGTGTTCTGCTATGCCACAATAGTTTTGCTATTCAGTATGTTGTCACTGTGAATGTGTTGCCTTGATGCAGGCCAAAAACCAATGAGACCAATTGACCATGGGCTGGAACCTCCAAAACTGTGAGCCAAAATAAAACTATTCCCTTTGTAAGTTGATCATCTCCAGTATTTGTTATAGTAATGGAAAGCTGATTAACACAGTAACAAAACTTGCATTCTTTTCAGAGTAGCATATGCTCATTTAAAACGATGAACAACCTCAGGTACCCTTGCAGCTAGAGAGGATCATGTGATGTGTCCCTTTCTTACATTGTATAAGTAGACATCGACTAGGTGAAGTTCTGGGAAAACTATTCCATGACTAATAAGAGGGTCCAAGTTTTTGGCCCTTTACTTCTCTCTCCATCTTCCTACCTAGTACCATGTTTCCTGGAAAATAAGGCCTAGCTAGAAAATAATAATCCTTGAGAACTAGAGATAAAAAATGCTAGCCCCAATCTTGCCTTACAGAGTAGTCTGTCTATTCTTGCCTTACAGAGTGGCCACTGAGCAAGAGAATGGTGACGGAAGGTAAGGCAGAAATAGGCTGACTAGGGTTGGCATTTTTGATCTCTAGTTTTCAAGGCTCATTCTTTTCCAATAGGTCTTATTTTGGGGGAAAAAGTGTATGTGAAATTAAGGTGTAAAGGTAGACCAGGCATCTTGTAATCTTGAAGCAAAGGTCCGTGCTTGGGAAGACAGACAAGGGATGCAAAAGAACCAGGTCTGTGGTGACTTCCTAGAACAGCAGCTCTGCTTTGCAGTACTATCTCCTGACTTCTTGTTACATGAGACAAGCGAACCCCCCAAATTTAAGCATTTATACTCATCTCTCAGTTATATGAAGCTGGATTTACCACTCTGGTGCTTGATTCTTGAGTTTATGCCATGGGGTATTGGGACCACTGAAGCCCTATTAACTGACAGATTCGACTTGGCAGAAGGAATTTCAGTTCTAGCCCAGGTCTGTCCCTTGACATGATAATTATTCATCTAGTGCTGGTGATAGGTGGTATGGATACTTTTAGTGTAGTTCTACCCCTGGCTAGCCAGGTGATTTGAAATGGCTCACTTAGCTTTTCTGGGAACAGCACTCTCATTTTGAAGATGTGTGTTTTTTTAAGGCCTCTGGAGCATCATCGGCTTCATGGTTTGCTAATCTGACCAATGTATTAGGAAGAGGAGGTGGAAATGTGGAGGCTGGCTGCAAAAGTGAGAGTTCAGAGCAGGAAAGCCAGCGATGTGCTTGTTACCCTTGAAGAGGTAGAAAATAGTGAGAACTTGAACCAGAGAAATAGAGATGTGGAAAGAGGAGTTGGTTATGAAGTCACCATGTCTGTCAGATATGTTGGATGGAGACTGTGTTAAGTAGAGAAGCTGTAGTTGTCTGATCCAGAAGGTGATTAAAAACACAAAGAATGTAAAAAAGACTGAATATTCTTCAATATTATAAAACATTTGAATAGATGCTTAGAGATGCAGAAATAGTGTGTGGCCTCAACTCAGATTCTTAAGAAGTCATAGCTGCAGAAGCCAACAATAATAAAAATAACTTTGATTCATGTCACATTTTTTCCCTCAAAAACCCAAAGCATGTTTATATAGTCATTGCAAGTTTATCATTGCAATGCCCTTGCTCAGTGAAATGAGGTGTGCATCATCCCTTTCTACTAGATGAACAGAGCAATGCTGTCTGAAGAGGCAGGGATCTGCCCGGAGTACCAGGGCCAGGGCAGATCTGACACTGCAGATTAAGCCAGTCTCTCTCCTGAGCTGGGCTTCACAGAACCAGTGGGCTACAGGAAAATCTAGGATTTGGGTGCTGTCTCCCTCAACATATTAAAATCTAATAAGTGGTCTCTTTACCTCTTTTTATTTCTTGTGATACATTGTGTTTCTCTCTGGAGTCCGACCTGGAGGCTCTAGTCTTACCTAAAGCTTTAAAATTCTGCACAGAAACCGAGAGCAAGGTGTTCCTACCTCCGTTTCCACAGTGATAGGGTGCTCAGATGTGGCTGGAATCTCTGGGAGCATTTTCTTCTTAGCTGGTTCTTTTAGTTTCTTTACCTGCTGGTTTTGTCTATTCTGAAAGTTTGTCTCTATTTTTCGTTTTTTTTAACCTACATTTCAGTTTGGGCCAGTCTCATACACAATCCCTACCCCAGATCTCGCATACAAACAATGGGGCATAACTGGTATATTTTAATCCCAAAATGGCATCTGAGAGCATTCTACAATGCTGCCAAGACAGCACTTTCAGAAGCATCTGACGATATTAATTTCAGTCTATTTCCTGAGGTTTGCAGGAAACTAAAATGCAGAAAGCACTGTGGCAAAAAATTAAAGCTTCATGGGGGAAAAAAAAGCAAGATTGACAGGAAACGAGGCTTCAGTAGGACAGCTTGCACTGAGTGGTGTTGTCTTCTTTTCTGCCTATCAACATATGCACAGGGAAAAATAGCTCTCTGCCCTTGCAGCTCTGTGATCAGGAATGGGTCTTGCTTACACAAGGTAGGTATGTGATGATAGAAGTAAATATACACAGGCCACTGAGCTCTGGGGCCTGTAGACTGAGTTGTAAATCGTTGCTTGTGGCTAGACGTCCATAAAAACTAAGTTGCATCCAATTTTTGTCCAATTAAAAATATCTAAGGAGAGATAAGCTCAATTTTTCTACAACTCATGATTATGTTGTGCTACTTGATTTCTCTACATCCTTTTTTTGTACATCTGAATCTGATGTTTTAAATTCAAGCTTTTTAGGAAAGGAACTCTTTCTTAACTTTCTATGTGCAATGATAATTCAGAGCAAATACTACACTCAGACATGCTGTCTTTCACTTTAAAAGGATCTCTCTTTGCCCAGTTTTCTTTTTCTCTTCACTGCTTGAAGCAAGCTGTGCCTCGCTGGGCTCCTTGTGAGGATCTCTTCCTATATGTCACCAGTAGGTGGACACATTCTTGCTCAGCCTGTGCCAGGCATTAGCATTTTGACTGGTCGGCCCTGCACAGGTTTAGAATTGACAGAAAGAATGAACAATGAGTCACTGGGGGGTCACCCCTAAACCCTGGGAGGATAGGAGGAGGGAAGGAGACATGTGGAATCTTCCAAAGAAAATGTAGTGCAGCTTCTTGTTTACCTCCAGGGTGACACAATTTCACAGGTGAGTCTTGGTCCATCCTGTCTTCCCCAGATGTCATTGCTTATTGCTATGATATTAAAACCTGGAAGGTCTTACGGGTCTGTGACTTTGTGGATAGATGAGGACATCTTGGATTGTAAAGACTAAGAAGTCCTTGTAGACAATACAGGTGAGATGGAGCCCCATGAGGGTGGACTTTGTAAGGAACCCACATGGTTATGCAGGGGAGTTTGTAAAGCAATTTAGAGAGATAAGCAATTGGGGGAGGGGGGAATATGAAAGACGTCCAGGTTGGGCTGAATTGAGATGCAACACACCCCTGAGCTGCTGTTTAGACTTTCTGTGTTGCAGCCCAAGTGAGACTTTTTCTCTTCTTTTTTTTCAAATTTATAGGTGCAAGACATGCCCCAGTGCCACCAGGGATAGTGTGAAGCCTGTTATGATTTGTTGTTCTCAAGGTGAGAGATGAGGTGGTGAGAAAACAGTTTTACCACACTCCTTGCTCTAAGTTTTAACAGAGGCAGGGAGTCAAATTCAGCAGGTGCCTCTTTAAGGACATAATATATTTATTATCTGTATCAAATATCCCAGTCCTATACGAGGGCTGTTTCTATTATGATCACCATGAATGGATGAAAAACAGAGGCTGGGAGAGGTTAAGTGATTTTTCCCAAGGCCGAGCAGTAAAAGTGGGAAAGAAGAGGGGTGCGGTTGCTACTAAAATCCATGCTCGGGAAAGTGTGTGGTTCATTGTAAACTGCTACACAAACCCAGCCTCTTCTTCCTATTCTCAGACTGGAAGCCAGATGCATGGTGAAGAATAACAATGCATTTGGGCTCACTGAATGAATAATAAGGCTAGAACAAGACATTGGAAAAGACATCTTGATTCCCACAGCCATTGCTCCTTTGTGTGTGGGCCCAGATTGTGTCACTGTGGTGATCTGGGTCCTGACACTGCTTTGGGGAGCCATAGTGACATGGGACACAAAGGACAAGAGCACTCTGTGGCTCTTAGCCATGTCCTTGGCGGGAAGGAAGGAGTGGACAGATAGCATCCTTGATGAATGGAGGCTTTGGAGAAGGAGGTTCCCTTTCAGAACTGCAAAATTACAAGAGTCTGACAAGTTACCTGAAGGTGGACTCAGTCTCCTGGCTCTTGTCCCACCTCCCTGCTCCGGGGCATTTGGTTCTGGTTTGATAGTTATTGGCATAGATGTTAAAGACCACTGGGGGAGGGAGAAGTAGAAAGCTTTTTCTGAGCTGAAAAGTAAGTGTGGGTTTGGCCTATTGATCTGAGCACAATAGACAGTTTTCATAATTTGATGCCTGTGTTGTCAGACACACAAAGGCATTTGCTCAAGCATGAGCACAGTAAATACAATTTGGGAGTGTGCGAGTGGCAGGAGTGAGCCAAGGAGAGGGCAGTGGGTGAAAATTGAGGTTCAGTGTTTGAAAAACTAGCTCTCAAGATTTGGAACACATTATGACTATAGTTCATAACAATGCCTTGTATACTGATAAATTCTAATAGAATTGACTTCACGTGTTTTCACTGCAAAAAATTGATAAGTATGTGAGGTAACACATAATTTAATTAGCTTAATTCAGCCATTCCGCAATGTATACGTATTTGAAACATCATGTTGTGTGCCATAAATACATACAATCTTGTTTGTCAATTAGAAAATAAAAAATTTAAAAGTTATTTTTTTAAAAAGTCATTATGGTGTTTATTCTAATCAGTTCTCAGAAAACTGCCATTTTATAGAAATCTCATGAAGGAATCAAAGATAAAAATCTTACAATGGAAAACGAACACTTTGCAAAATATGAACAGAATATAATCATCCTGGGCATTTTTTATTTGTTTTTGTCATCACATAAATAAATGTACATTTTAGAAAAGTTGAAAAATCCCAAACAAATTCACTAAGAAGATAATTGAAAATGAGATAACTACCTGAAATGTTGATGTATTCCAGTAATTTTCCTATGTAAAGTTTTCAATATGATTGAAGACAAAATTAGTTTGCTGTATATTATGAATATTTATCCATGCCATTAAATATTCTTCTATGGGAAAGAAAAGCTGTGTATCTTATAAAAAATCTGTTTTTGTTTTTTTTTTCAGTACCAGGATTGAACTCAGGACCTTGCACTTGTGAGGCAGGAGCAATGCCACTGAGCTAAATCCCCAGCCCTAAAAGCTGGAATTTTTAAAGCCTGGTTTTCCGGAGGAGATTTGGGCCATGTTGTCTTCTACTTTGACCAATAATCCAGGGTCATGGTTTCCATAAACACCCTGTCTATGAGGAGCCCGTGGGGGCACCTTGCTCATGCAGACTGGTTGTTCTTGGTTTGTGATGCTCTGGGAGCTTGCATTTTTCTGCCTTCCTTGGGTACCATAATCAGAGCTGGAGGGCAGGAAAGGGAGCCTGAGAGGGGTCAACTGTGGCTGTTCTCACAGCTGGGGATGATTGAGTGATCTGAACTTCCCTATCCTCTACTGTGAGTTGCTCCTATTTGGGACTAAGAAAAAATCATTTTAAAAGCTAAAACCTTTTGAAGTAACAAGTGGCTACTTTTTTCCTCTTCTCATTTCAGGCCTGCTGCATTTTAGTTCAGAGTGGTTGCAATGGGATCTCTCCATCATAAATCTAGAAGCCCTCTATACTTAGGGATTATTTCACAGATTTCCTGAAAGTAAAAGAAAAATAGGAAAAGTAAAAACCTGATGTTTTCCAAATGCTTGACCTTTGTGGCATATGCTAGGATATATGCTACTTTTCTTTAGAGTTTCTTGCAGAATTCTTTCCTTGCGTACTTTGCACCAGTCCTTAATTGTGCCATTCTCTGATTTCCAAAGCCCCAGTCCTTGCACATCCGTACATGGGGTCAGGATTCCTATGTGAGCTCCAAATTTCCATTCATTTCCTTTTTTGTCCTCATATATTCCTGTTATATAAGAGGGACACACCGGGCATGAATGCACAGAGTCTGGGGACAAGAATGTTACAGTAAGGGGGGAGAAATCAGCTGTTGGAGCATTTACTTCACAACCAGGGAACACAAAGGTCTAGAGCTGCACCACTGAGGCAATAGCTGTTACCCTCATGGGGCTATGTACATGTGAATTAATTAAAATTAAATTGCATGAACAAGATTCTGTCATAGTAGTTACTTGTCAAATGCCCAAGGGCCACATGTGGCTATGGCGACAGTAATGGACACAGCAGATTTTATAGAACATTTTACATTTCTATCATCTACAGTTCAATTGGGCAGAGCTGGTCTAGTTTCTTTATAATCAGATTTATACTGGTGCCCTGGAGAAAATGATTAACAACCAGTTTGTTCCTTATGCATAACAGTCACAGAAATGGTCAAACCCTGGGTTGATGACAGTGACGTCTTGGAATGGAGCAAGCCAGAGGTTACAAAATTAATGATACTTCTGTCTATGCCTCCAGGCACTGAGCAAAGATTAAGGGACTTGAGTCTATTTGGGAATAAATGGTTGGGCATCAAGCTACCATGCCTTCTGTGAACTGAATTGTGCCCTTCCCCCAAATTCCTATGTTGAAGTCCCAACTACTAAGTGACTGTATTTGGAGATAGGGCCCACGAGAGGGTGATAAAGGTTAAATGAGGTCTAGGACTAACGTCCTTATAAGTAAAGGAGGAGACACCAGAGCACTCTATGTCTTTGTTTCTGTTCCTGTGTCTCTCTCTCATGTTCCTTGCACATAAAGAAGAGGTCTTGTAAGCATACAATGAGAAGGCAGGTGGCTGACAGCCAGGAAGAGAACCCTCACCAGAAATCAATCATACTGGCACCTCTTTATCTGATTGCCCATCCTCTAGAACTGTGAGAAGACAAATTTCTGTTGTTTAATATCCCCTAGTTTATAGTATTTTGTTATGGCAGCCTGAGCAAACTAATACGATTTGGGTTGTTGATGCTAATAATGGCTAGTGTTTGTGTAGCATTTTGCAAGGTGATTTTATGCATATCGTTCATGTCTCACCAAAGTCCTTGAGGTTGCTATTAATATTGTGATTTTTACAGATGAGCATAAAAGAGGCTCAAGACTCTTTAATAAATGGTGTTGGAAAAATTGGATTTCAACCTGCCATAGATTAAAACTAGACCCATACCTATCACCATGCACTAAACTAAGATTGAAGTGGATTAAAGATCTAAATATTAAGACAAAAACACTAAAATTGCTGGAAGATAAGTTAGGTAGAACTCTTGAAGACATTGGCATAGAAAAAGACTTTATGAACAAAAGCTCAGTAACACGGGAGCTAGCACGAAGAATCAACAACTGGGATCTCATCTTATTAAAAAGCTTCGGCACAGCAAGAGAAACCATCAACAGAGCTAAAAGACAACCTACAATGTGGGAAAAAATTTTAAGCAGCTCTACCTCAGACAAAAGACTACTATCTAGAATATATAAGGAATTGAAAAAAATCAGACCTCCCAAATTTAAAGACCCAATCCAAAAATTGGCATCTGAAATGAACAGATATTTGTCACACAAAGAAGTAGAAATGGAAATAAACATATGAAAAAATGTTCAACATCACTGGTCATTCACAAGATGCAGATGAAAACAACCCTGAGATTTCACCTCACCCCAGAAGGAGTGGCTGCTATCAAGAAATCAACCAATAACAAATGCTGGTGGGGGTGTGGAGAGAAAGGTACCCTTCTCCATTGTTGGTGGGAGTGCAGACTGGTGCAACCACTGTGGAAATCTGTATGGAGATACCTCAAAGAACTAGGACTAGAGGTCCCATTTGACCCAGCTATTCTCCTGCTGGGGATTTTCCCAAAAGAATTAAGAGAATCATACCACAGCCATATATGTGCACTCATGTTTATAGAGGCACAGTTTGTATAGCTAAAAGTTGGAAACAGCCCAAGTGTCCATCAACTGAAAACTGGATAAAGAAGATGTGGTTTTTTTTATAAAATGGAGTACTGCTCAGCCATAAAGAATGAGAAACTAGGGCCAGGGATTTAGCTCAGTGGTTTTGTCACCTCCTGCACAAGCGCAAGGGCCCAAGTTCAATCTCAGGTACCACCCCCCCCCAAACAAAACAAACCCCCCCCCAAAATGAGAAACTAGAGATATTTATAGCTAAATGGATGCATATTGAGGCCATACTCTTAAGTGAAATAAATAGGACACATATGTGTAAATACCAAATAGTTTCTCTAGTGTGAGAAAATGAAAGTGTAAATAAGGATTAAAATGAATAATTCATAATTTGAAATAGGAAATGTCCAAAGGTGTAGGGGTGGTGGGAGGGGAAGGGGAAAAGGAAGAAGGGAAAGGAAAAATTATGAGAAAAGAACAAAAGTGGAAATGAAATTTATGTAAATAGGGAAGGGTGGAGGGGGTGAAGGGTGCACAGGCAAAGGGGAAAAAATAAGAACTAAGATACATCATGTACAGGTACAAGCACCCAATGATAAATGTAAATGTACTGTATACCTAAAATGTACCAATAAAACAATAAAAAAAAAAAGAAAAAGAGGCTCAAGAACTCTCAGAAAACCAGGGGTCACACTGAAATAGAACCCAGGGTTCCTGAACCCCAGGCCCACCTCTGGCTACTCTGCCATATTGCTGTAGAAATCTGTGATGACCCAGTTCAGAATTTGCCTGGAAACTTGAGGGTTTATCTCTGGCTGTTCACATTTCAGTCTGCCCAATAAAAATAACTGAGAGTTCACAAACATGGAAATCAATATCATATAGTCAACAAAGGATTTGTTTCCAGAATAGTAAGAATATTTTTCTACAAATGCATTCGAAAAAACAAAACAAGAGAGCAGTTGACAAAGGACATGCACAAGAAATCTATAGAAGAGGAAATTCAAATAGCTAAGAAATATTTTTAAATGTGAAAACTTTTTACCAAAAAAGAAAATACATATTACAACAAAAAGTGGTCATTTGTATTACAGTTCAATTAGGAATAAAATTTAAGTCTTGTGAAGCCAAACACTGAAGAGAAAGTAGGAGCTGTCATAACTGGGAATAGGAGTGTAAGTTAGTGCAGCCTCTTCAGAGAACAATTCATCAATATCTGGTAATGCAATGCTGAAGATATGCACACTTTATATTCCAAGAATTGACTTTTAGATGTACAGCCTAGAGAAAGTCTTGCACATGTATAAAGCAGTAATGATCAAAGATATTCATTACAGTCTTATTAGCAATCACAAAAAACTTTAAACAAGCTAAGTATCCATCAATAAAGTCATAGATAAAGCGCAGTTCACTCAAATAGAGAAATATCCTCTGGCGGTTAAAATGAAGTGAACTAGATTTAAATGTATAAATGCAATCTATATAAATACATCTCAAAACATGGTATTCAGTGAAAAGGGTAAGTTACAAAAACATATGTGTAGGTATCATTTATATAAAATTTAACAAATTAATATTACACATTGGTTGTGAATATATTAGCAGTGAGAATACAAACAATAAAGATATAAAGAAAATCCCCCTTCAAGGTGATGATTACCTTTGAGGAGGGAGGAAAATGAATGGCATGTTTTCATACGTACCTACGTATTTGGTAACTTAAATTCACAAAACATTTTGCAAAGTTACTATTGTCCTGACCATTCAATATCAGCCCTGCTGGCCTCCACCCTCCATCAGCAAGAGGGCAGAGCAAGGAACTCAGAGACCCCACTTTCCTAAAACACCCCAGGAAGTCAAGGGTGGACTGGGGTGTGACATCCTGCTGGGTAGCTGGCACTGGGTGCTGTCCCCACCCTGTGCTAAACAGAGTCCAGCAGGGAGGCTAAGATCTGAACTCCCAGCAGTACAAAGGACCAGAAGCAGCTCCCCTGTGCTCCGCCTTTCTTCCTCCATCAGAAGCTGTCATTTGACTTATGATTTGGATCTGTCACTTAACATTTGGAAAAGCAAACCCCAAACTTAAAACCTAAAGCTAATTTAAAAAATCAATTAATGTGAGACACAGGCAATTATTTTCTTGAGCCTTTAGAAAATACGGTATTGCTAAAAGTAGTTTCTTTATTTTATGGGGATAAAAAGAATAAAATTTTAATTAGTGTTTTCTGTGAGTCAAACAGCTGACACACACCTTTTCCTTTTAAAACCAAACAACTGAGACACTTTTCCCATTCAACATCTCCTCTCTCACTGCTGCTTCCCTCCTCCTCACCCTAATTTCTAGGCTTTCTCAGATTTTAAGAAATTTTGTGTGGTAAAATGTTCAACATTTAGTCATCTTTCATCTTCCTAAAATACATCTTTTCTAAATCCTTTTTTGTTTGTTTTTTTGAGACAGGGTCTCACTATGGAGTTCAGACTGGCCTTGAACTCACGGCAATCCTCCTGCCTCAGCCTTCCGAGTGCTGGAATTACAGGTGTGCGCCACCATGCCTGGCTCTTTTCTAAATTCTTTGTGGATTCCAGCTGACTTAAACATCGAGTGAATAAGGGAACCTCTATTCTGCATCAAATATGTGTTAGATGGTTGGTCACCACTTAGTCTACTTGGCTTTATTGGATTCTTGTGGTGATTCTTTAAAATGGCTCTAATCATTCATATTATTCCCATTGCAGAATGAAGGAAAATTGAAGGTCCCCTTCCCATCTCCACCAAGTCTACCTCCCTGTTTTCTATCATCTATCTTTTACTTTGCTCTTTATTTATATTTTGGGTTTGTCATATAAGAAAATCCAAGTGATATTTACCCTTCTGTGTCTGATTTATTCCACTTAGCATTATGTAATTATTATGCATCTCAAACATACACTAATAAATAAAAGAATTTATATATAAAAAGAGTAACTGTACTGGTGTAAGACTACCTGCATAGAATTCAGGCTCTGTCATTTACCAGCTCTTGGTCAATTATTTAACCCCTAAACTTTAGTTTCATGGTATCTACCTCATAGGGTTGTCATGAGGATTAAATACGAAAATTCCTGTGTCCTTCAGCATACAGCACTCAGGACATGTTACTATTGGTTGGGGTTAGGGATCATGGACGTGGCCTTCAGGGGAAACTAATGGAAGTTTTGAACATGGGAATGATAATTTTATGGCGCTGGCTGAATGCAATTGAATTTAGATGGAGGCAGGAGAATATTTTGGAGGTCACTACAATGATCTGGGTATGAGGTAATTGGGTCATGGCTTGGAGTGATGTTAATGAGAATAAAAAGGAAGGGTAAAAGTGACAGACAGTTCAGGATTTAAAACTTTAGTAAATAAAGAGGAAAAAAGAGGGCTATGAGTCAAAATGTTATTAGAATTGGCCTACTAAAATATTGGCATTGTTGAATAAATGGAGAAACTGGTTTTAGATGAAGAACCCACCTGAGATATAATCATTAACATCAAATGTGGTGGGCAACCCCCACAGACCTCCCGGGGACCATCAGAGCTATGCATCCTCTAAGAGAACTGACTAAAGGTTCATCCTGTTTTCCTCAAATTTCATTTGTGTACTCCTCACATTTTTCCTCCATCTCATACATCCTGTAGTATTGTTTCCTTAATATTTTACTTTAATTTGACTTTAACTGATTTATTTGGCTTCAACTAAGCTATAATATCTGTGAAATGTCAGGCTGTATGTGCTAGTTATAGTTTGTCTAATATACATTAAAATATAATCATAAGTGTTAGAATAGAAATGCTCATCCATATACTTCCTAAAATCATTCCCAGTACCATCATTGTTATACATACATTTTATGAAACAGGAATAAAACTGAAAATTAAAGCCACATGAAGCACTGATTTTTCTCATGGAAATAGAATAAGCCAAAAATCAGAGAGCTAAAGTGAGGGAGAAAAGGTGGCCAGAGAATTACAAAGAAATGAGTTGTAAGAGAACCAAGATGGTATGTCAAACCAATAGGTTGGGGGCAGAGCCAGAGGGGTGGTTGTGAGAAAATGTCAAAGAAAGGGTGGTAAAGATGCCAATATCTACAAGAATAAATTTTTGAGAAAGCCATGATATCCAGAATGAGAAAACCAAGGGAGAGTTAGAGGGGTCAGATTCTGGATCTATTTTGAATGTAAGTCAGCAAGGATGGTTTGCTGATAGATTCAACATGGGATGTAAGCAAAAGAGAAAAGAGGAAAAAAAAACACGTTTGGGGTCTTAGAAATGGGAATATTATACCTGCTATTAACTGAGATATTGTGACCATTAATTGTGATATGTAAACTTGTTAAGAAATGCCAGAGATGGTCTGGGTGTGTCCATGGGATATTTCCAGAGATGACTGGCATGTCCACGAGCAAACTGAGGGAAGAGTCACCCTGGTTGTGGTTGGCACCAGCCAATAGGCTTGTAGCCTGGATGAAATAAAAGGGTGTTTTAGAAGGACAGGGATTTAGCTCATTGGCGCTGCACCTGCCACACAAGTGCAAGGTCCTGAGTTTCATCCCCAGGACCAAAAAAAAGAAAAAATGTCCCTGTGTCTGGGACAAAATACCCAACACCCGCAGTTTAAAAGAGAAGTTTATTTTGGCTCATGGTGTCAGTTCTTGGTTGGCTGGATCCTTGGTAGAATCAAGATAGCAGAGTAGTGGCTGAGGATTTAGCTCAGTGGCACTGTGCCTGCCATGCAATGCAAGGTCATGAATTTGATCCCCGGTACAAAAAAAAAAAAAGCAGAGTAGCATGGCAGAGAAAAAGTGCTCAACCCATGGCAGCTTGGAAACAGAGAGAGAAGGAAGAAGCTGGTGACAGCAATACACTTTGCAGATTACTTCTCCAGTCTTTTCTGACCAGGCCCCCACCTCCTAACGGCACATTCAGCTATTGAACTCATTAATGGACTAATCCACTAATGAGTATAGTACCTCATGATTTAATCACCCTCCGAACAACACTTGAAATTTGGGGGTACATTTTAGATATATACCATAACAAAAGGAATGAAGGAAGAAGTTGGCATTGATTTTGAAGAGCTCCATTCTGGTTGGATGGATGTGACTTTTGCTGCAGTCACCTGTGGATATCAGTCCTCTGTATCTTCAGCCTTTCATTGAAGATTCATACTAACAACTTTCCAGGTTACTTCTAGGCCTTCAGTCTTGGACTGGTGCTGTATCCTTCATTCATTTTGTTCCACAGCTTCCAACTTCTTGGACTGAACAGCAGCTGGATTCTCTGGCTCTCCACCCAAAGATGGTCATTGGTTCCGTAAACCTACCTAATAAATCTCCTTGCATAATGATATATTATATGCAGTTATATTATATATAATTATATATATATTATATGATATATTGTTGGGAGCAATGCTACATAATTCTAGGGATAAATCATTTGGTTAGCCTAGTTCTCTTGCCTACAGCCCAGCTACAGAATAACTCCAGTTTGGCCTCCGGTCACAACTGAGACTTCAGTGATCCAGTGATGCTGTGATTCTCCAGGACAAGAAACATCCTGGGAGAACAAACATCTGCTCAGTTCCTCATTGTTCTTGGACTGATTAACATCTTGTTTGCCGGAGATGTACTGAACTCTCTGCAAGCCTTCCGTTACACCTTGTTTATCCCAATGTGAACTATTGAACCCTCTGCAAGTCATCTGTTACATTTGTTTCTCCCGATGTACTGAATAAAAGGTGTGGTAAGCTGCAGGCTTTGTCTTTGCTGCCCAGAGCAGCACTGATCAGACCCAAAGCTCAGCTTCTTCTCGGTCTTATTTTTCTACCTTTCCTGTAATTCGCCGTGTGCTGCCGTGGCTCGCAGGAGACCAGGACTAACTGCAGAGGTTCTGGTAACGTCCCCTTCCCCTGTCCCCTACAATATATATTACATATCAATATGTTCCTCTAGAGAATCCTAACCAATATAGATATGGAGGACTGCAGAGGGTTCAAGTTTGGAAGTGATCAGGAATTCCAGTTTGGATATGTCAAGTTTAAGATGGATATTTGTTTCTGAGAGAGAGGATTCTTAGAAGACAGTAGGCTAAATGGACCTGAAATTCATCATTTGTCAAGGTATAAAACTTGGGAACTTCAAAATGTAATTCTAAATAAATGCACAAAACTAAATGTTTTCATTGTCTTAGTTAGATTGGGCTTGGAATGTAACAAAAACCTTCCAAGCCTTAGTGGCTCATACCTTCAACTTTTTCTTTCTTGTTTATACTTATGTTCATGGGGATTGACTGGTGCTCTGGCTCACTTTTCCTCACACCAGAATCCAGCTGATAAAAGCAGGCAAAGGAGAAAGAGAGCTCTGGAGGGGATGGGGTCAGCAGTGAAATACTCTGGCTTAAGAGTGACACATCTCACTCCCATTTGCAAATCATTGACCAGAGAACTAGCCTCATGGCCCCAGTCAAGTAGAAAAGGCATCAAGAAGTACAGGAATCTGGGTCCTACCATGTGCAAGAAAGCCAGAGAGGCAGGGGCATTCAGATTACAAAGCAGTGATATTTACTACAATCACGAGGGAGAAGACAAGGGAGCCAATGGATGAGATTTGTACATTCACATATGCATTCCAAGGTTGAGAGGGTGAGAAGGTGACCAAGGAAAAAGACTATTCAGTTCCTTGGAGACTAAGTGAAATTTTTGTCAATTGCATCAAGAAGATTCAGAGAATGATAATAATTGGTAGAGGTGAGTAAAGTTGTCAAATTCCACAAAATGAAATGAAACAGAAAGGAGAGAAAGAAAAGTCTGAAAGGTATGTGAAGATGGTGTGTTCAGTATCTTACACCAAATAGAAACACCTGGGACAAAGCATGAACACAGGGACTAAGAACTCCAGCTTTTAAGGAACAAACAAGGACTTGGGTTAGAGGCTAGTTGTCACCTTGTATCATATTGGCAAATCTCCTTACCTCAGTTTTCCTGATCTAAAAATGGGCCTACTCGGAAGATGAAATAACATACTGCCCAGTCCAGGTCATGTGGGATTCATTCATGTGGTAGCTATTGTCACCATGAATTTCAACAGTCACTTTGGAAAACTGTGTAGCAGCCTCCATAAGAGCTAAACAGATACGTAATATGTGGTCCACTAATTATGGCCTTACTCTGCTAAGCAATATTTTATTACTATGATAAAAATACTTGGGACAACCAACTGAAAAAGAAGAAAGGTTTACTGTGGCTCACAGTTTCAGAGGTTTTAGTCCATGGCCACATGGCTATGTTGTTTTGGGCCTGTGGAGGACCAGTATAATATAGTGGAAGCACATGGTAGAGGAGGCCTATTCATTCTCTGGCACCTAGAAAGCAAAGAGAGAGAGGAGGGAGTTGGGGTCTTTTTATCCCTGTCAAGGGAACACCTCCAGTGATCTCACTTCCTTCTATTAGGCCCCATTTCTTAAAGGTTCTGCCACTTCCCACTAGTGCCATGGGCTGGGGACCAAGCCTTTAACATATAGATCTTTGGGGAATTTTCCAAATCCCAACTATGATATATACATAGGTACATGTCATACATATAGGTATCATACATATAGGTACATACCCAACAGACTTGTGAACATACATCCCCAAAAGGCATGTCCTAGGATATTATGCAGCACAACTCATAAAGAGCCCAAATAAGAAACAATTCAAATGCCAACACTAGAATGGATGAATGAGCTGTGGTATAGTCATACAGTGATAGCACACAGCAATAAAAATGAATAATGTAAAACAATACCATGGGTGAATCTCATAACATCATGTTGAGTGAAAGAAGACAGACACTATAAGATTATGTTCCCCAGGATTCTATTTACATAAAGACAAAAACAGGTAAGATCAAGCGCTGCTGATAGAAGTTAGGAAAGCTGTAACCCCTGGGAAGGGAAGGATAAATTACTGAAAGGGGAAAATGGGTATGTTCCATTTGGGGAAATTAAGCCACACATTTATTACATATACATTTTAAGAGATTTAAAAATTTTGAGGAAAAGAAAAGAATAAGATGTATTTATCTTAAAAGAAAAGATGTATTTATCTTAAAAGAAAAGAATAAGATGTATCTCCAGGTAAAGCAAAACTGATTACCTGCTTTGTGGAGACACATGATCTCAATTGCTTTTTAATCACCAGTTGCTTCCTCTGTTGAATTGGCTGGTTTAGCCACAAGAGTAAATATTTGTGTAAATAGGACGCATATTATTTCAGTGTGATTGGCAATTTAATTAGGTACATGTCCTTTCGCTGCCATTGTAATTGGATTGGTGGAAAAATCCAGAAATTCCAGGTTGCTACATTTGTCTCTTTATTGCTACATTTAAAAAAACCCAAAAAGCTGTATTTACTCTGCTTCTGAATGGTGGTCTTGGCATGGGGAAGGCCAAATCTCACTGCAGCTAATCTTGCTATGTTAACAAGGAAATTGCAATGCTCAACAGGAAGTAAAAAGGGGGAAATTGCCCCTAAACTCCTTACCTTTTCCACTGAGTGTCAGTTAGTGGTGAAATCAGGGATCCTGAACTAAAACTAGCCTTGAATTTGAAAGGACCAAGCAAAATAGCGAGCAAAAGTTCTTTCCAATTTACAAGACAATCTCCATCTTTCCTTCCTTTTACTGAAGCCAGATTAGAGTGATGCTGAAATTCCGTTGCTAGCAGTGAACACAACTCAGATCCAGTAGGGCATATCCAACAAGGGCTAGTGGAGACACAGAAGAAATATTGAGAGCCATCTGGTCATGTCCCTGTCTCCAAGCTGGATTGTTTGGGAATCATTGCTCAGGAAGCTGAATCAGGTCATCTGAATCAAGCTGGCAGGGTGGTGACGGGGGTTTGCTTCCTTTCCTTGTTCTTGACCCTTCTGGATTCAGCCTATCATCTCAATAAGTTAATTTTAGTTTTGAATATTTAGGACTTAGGCAATATTTTTTTAAAGAATTGCTTTCTTGGGCTGGGGATTTAGCTCAGTGGTTCTGCTGCCTGCCTAGCAAGTGCAAGGTCTTGAGTTTGATCCCTGGTACCAAAAAAAAAAAAAAAAAAAAAGAATTGCTTTCTCTCTTGCTTATTTTTACTTAATTTAAAGGAGGCAATTAGAATCCCATTTTTCTTTCAGAGTAGACAAGAAGGTGTTTGGATATAAGTATGTGTGTATTTTTGAAATTTCTTTGGAAATTTCAACTGAAACCTACACACAATAAATATATGCTTTTTAAGATATTAGTCACAATATATTACCCTAATGCAAAGGTAAATAAGGTAAGCTTTTCATATTAAATTAGATAATGTCTTGGAGAAGATAACATATGAATAAATTTATCACTAATTCTTAGCTACTATGCATTGCATCTGAAACCTAATTTGGATCTTCTCCTAGGTTGTCAGAATTCTTTCTAAATCACCTTCAACACTGACTTGGTGACTAAGGCAATCAGTCCCATTCATGAAACGTTTACTGAGAGCTCACTATAGGTCAGGCACTGTGGGTGGTACTAGAGATAGGGAAGAGTCTAAGAAGCTGTCTATATCCTAAAGGGATTCCAATTTAGACAAAAGGGCCAAGACATAACAACAGAATGTCAGGGGTTAAAAACATGTAGAAATTAGAAGTAAAGTACAAAGGAAAGAGGGACTGACCTTAGAGGTGGGAAGATTCTGGAACAGGATTCCTGAAAAGGGAACATCTGAATTTGGTTTAGAAGGATGAGGAGGAGTTTCTCTAGTGGCTTCTAGATGGAAAGAATCCAATGAGCAAAGGCACCAATACTTACAACAGCCTAACCAAGCCTGGAAAGTAGATGTAGGAGGTTAATAGTTAGGTAGAGGCAAAATACATCTTGACAGAAACCTTGGGCCTTGTTCTGTAGATAAAGATTACTCAGTAGTTAACATGATGGAATCGCTCTGGTGGAAGGACTAGGGGATGCCTTGGTTCAAAGTAGAAGAAATAATTAAGAAGTTGTTGCATTCATTAATGATGATGAGCATTTGGACAAACAGGTTAGGATTTTTGGAAATGAGAGGACAATTCGAGTGATATTTAGAAGAAGAGCCAACAACACTTGGTGACGTGATAGCCTTAGTTTAATAATCTGTCTTTCACCTCACTCACAAGCTTCCCGATACATTATTGGTGCCTCTGCATCCATGGTTTCTAATTGTGCAGCAATACTACCCAGAAAGTCAAAATGCCAAACCAATATTTTCAAACCTAGAAGGTTTCTCAGGCACTTATTAGAAAGCAAGTAGAACAACCTGGAATATTTCCCTCCATCTGCTTTTTGAGCTGTTAGTTGGCAGCTGCTAACTAGGGATAGCATCATTTGAATACTTTTTTTTCAGAACATCTTAAGCTTATAGTCTGCCTTACTTTATAAAAATCCATGTATACAACTAAACACATTAGAATAGGATGTCTCCAAAACATGTTTTTATAAAACAGGAAACTGAGTAGTTCATGAACAGATATTAATGGGTTTGTATATATTTTTTTACTTTTGAAAAAAATCCATTTTAGCTTTAGGAATTAGGAATCTTTGGGTTGTAAAAACTAGAAAAAAAATTCAAACTGGATTAGGCCCCAAAGGGAAATTATTAGTGTGTGTAGCAGAGATAAAAGCATGGCTTCATCCAGGTGAACAAAGCCATCAGACACTGTCTCTCCTTCCTGGCTCTCTTTCCAGGTTGTCTTCATCTTTCACTTCCATTGATTGGTCACAGGATGATAGCCAATAGCCCTATACCTATACACCAACCTCAGTTTATTTTCTAGGATCAGGAAGAACCCAAAAGATTTGGTCTTCCAGAGAAAGTGAAGGAGATTTCCACAGATAACATACACTATGAGTGGAAATGTGATTTCCTAAAAGAAATTCCAAGTACTGATATAAAAAGGAAGAAAAAACGACAAACAGGTAAAGTCAAGAATCAACTACTCTATTAACAAATTCAAAAATTTTGGAAGGAGCACCAGATTCTGTGTTTACTGAGTCTACTGGTTCCTTTGTAATCTACTGAACAACTAGCTCAATGTTGGGAGCGGGATACCTGCTGACTACATATTTGTTAAGTGAGCGAATGAAAACCTGAATGCATGAATACAGGATTCTCCTCCTGTCAGAATTTCTACCTGATTTTCTGAATCTAATGACACTGGTTTGCTCCCACCCCTCAGATATTTCACTTCAGTCTCGTAGAACTATTGTTCTGTTTCATAATTACGTTAAGGTCAATGATGGACCACGTATACAATCACAGTCCCATAAGATTACATCAGCTAGTGACATTGTAATAGCTGCCTTCATTTCTATAAGTACACTCTATGATATTTGAACAAATATCAAACAGTCAAGCAACACATTTCTCACAATGTGTCCTTGTCATTAAGCAATGTGTGACTGCATCATATGGTGCTTTAGTTGTAAATTACTCATCTGGATCACTTCCACTAGACTAGAAACCTTGTGAGAGCAAGGACAGTGTCTTTCTTCTTTGGATATTAAGAATCCAGCACAGCTCTGGCACAAAATCTGTCCTTGATAATTAGTTGTTGCATGCATGTATGCATGAATAAGTAATTAACAATCAATTAAGAAGTAGCTATCTGAGGTCTTCAGAAAACTACAGTTTCTATTTCATCACCTTGGCTCAATCAATATACCATATAACAGTCATATAACAGTAATTTAGACTTGTTTGACATTAAAGTCACTTGAGGGGTCCTTCAAAAGAAAGTCCAAAGCCCAGAACATGCCACAGAGCAGTTAAATCACATTTGGGGGGCCAGGGATAAGCATTTTTGAAGTTCCCCAGGTGAGCCCAAAATACAGACAAGTTTGGAAAGCACTGCTCTATAGCTTTACTCTGAATCTCAGAGCAGTATAGAGAATATTGTAATTGCTCTTCTGTTGGGTGTCCTGGGCAATGGTAATGTAGTTCTTGCACCCTCTGGGACCAGGCAAGGCATAGAGCTGAAATAGGCTGTTTACAGTAATAGCCAACAAATTGGAGGCTGTTGCTTGGTTGCATGGGCCTCTTCAAAGCTCAGGTGATGATAAATGCCGAGTCAAGGTTTTGTGTCTCTCTAGTGCAGGCAGCATTAAGGGGAGGTAGCTGACATCCACCCAAAGCACACCTTAGAATTACAGCTATCAGTAACTCTTGAGAAACTATATAATCTATATTGGTGTGGTCATTAAATCTTTGCCATTCAAAGTGGAGTACATGGACTAGCATAGAGGGCTTCCACTAGGAGCTTTTTGGAATGACAGACTCTTAGGCCCCATCCTAGACCTACTGAATGGGAATTAGAACTACAAGAAGACCCCAGATATCACAAGTGGGCATTTATAGCTGCGAAGCACAGCCCTAGACCACCATGATAGGGGAAAAATACATTCTGACATTCTCCCTATTGCTCAGAAAAAGATGAAAAATCTTCTTTTTTGTCAGACTTTGACTGGTCTCTATCTCTGCTAAAAAATACCCAAAGTATCTAAGGTCCTACTGCTTGTGGAAAATAGGCTCACCCTTAGCGCTTTCAAAGTAGTGAGAATCTTGGTGTTAATGTTTTTTTGTTGTTTTTTTTGGTACCGGGGATCGACTTCAGGTCCTTGTGCTTGCGGGGCAGGCGGTGGCACCACTGAGCTAAATCCCCGGCCCTGGTGTTAATGTGTTGATGTCTGAGAACTTGAATTTGGCTAGGGGAATTCTGAAAGTTTTACTTCTAGCTGCCCTCACACTTGGAACGGCAGAAAGTCTACATGTATCTAGGATGGAAGGACCATGCTCTCCACATTATTCTCCTTTTATTTGTACTATAAAGTCTCCTAGTTCAGCTGAAAGAAAAAAATTCTGAATGAAAATGCAATGAATAAAAATCTGTTCTTGGATTATGAAACAACTGGGACCAGGGTGTAGATGTAACTGGCTTGATTTGTAAAAAGAAGAAGTTTAAGATGCCAGATATCAGAGATAAAAATTATTTATTCATTTGTTTT
Source organism: Heterocephalus glaber (assembly GCF_000247695.1). The sequence goes on from NW_004624812.1 coordinate 1,191,747, forward strand.
TTACATCCTTTCTTATTTTTATTAGTACATGTTTGCAGTATATAATGATTACATTTATTGTGAGGAGTTGGTAATTGTACCTAACACATCTCAGTTCATTTTTTTGTCCTCCCAGCCCTCTCTGCTCCTTCCAGCTGTTGGTCCCTTTCCCATTTGCAAAAGCTCTTTCTCTGTTTTTCCAATTCTTTTTTTTCATCCCCTTTTCTTCCCTTCTCCCCTCTCCCTCCATCTCTTGTTCCTCTTTACATGTGAAAAAGATCTATCTTCCTACTTTCTATTATATATCTTTTATTTTGGTCTTTCTTTATAATTTGGGTTTCTTATATGAGTGAAACCATGGGATATTTAAGCTTTTGTGTCTTATTCATTTCACTTAATGTCATGGTCTCAAGGTACGTCCCTTTTTCCTACAAATGACTCAAGTTCATCCTTCTTTATGGTAGAATAGTGCTCCACTGTGTATTCATAGAATAGTGCTCCACTGTGTATAAATACTACATTTTCTTCCATTCATCTGTTGATGGACATATATGGTGGTTCCAAGATTTAGCTATTATAACTTGTTCTGCTATGAACATGGGTATGCATGTATTACTGTGCTATGATGTCTTTAACTTTTTTGAGAAGACACCTAAAAGTAGAATAGCTAGGTCAAATGGAATTTCTAGTTTTAGTGTTTTTGAGGAATCTCCATAGTGATTTTGATAGTGGTTGTGCTAGTTTATATTCTCACCAACACTGTAGAAGGCCCCCCTCCCAGCTTCACCAGCATTTATTATTTGATTTCTTGATGATACCCATTCCTTCTGGAACCTCAGTTTTGCTTTAATTGGCTTTTCTCTAATGACTAGCATATTTTTCAGTATATTTTTTCATGTATTTATTGTCCATTTACACATCTTCTGAGAACTGTCCATTTCAGTCACTCAATTTTTATTTTTGGGGAGTCTAATTTTTAAAAATTCTTTACATATTCTACATTTCAGTTTTCTGTCTGAGGAATAGCTGACTGTTCCCCCCACCCCCTGCCCCATTCTGTGAGTTTTCTCATCACTCTGATGGTTATTTCCTTTGGTGTGCAGAAGCTTTTTAGTTTGATATAATCCCATTTGTTGGTTCTTCATATTATTTCTTGTGCCACTGGGGTTCTGTTCGGAAGGTCCTTGCCTATACCTTATGTCTTCAAGAGTTGTACCTATTTTATCTTGCAGCAGATTAAGTGTTTTTGTTTTAATATTTATGTCTTTGATTCATTTTGATTTTAATTTAGTACATGGTGAGATATATGAGTCTAGAACCAATCTTCTGCAGATAAATAGCCAATTTTCTCAGCATCATTTATTAAAGAGGCCAATCTTTCTTTTTAATGTATATTCTTGTCTCCTTTGTCAAAGATCAAATAGCTGAATATGCCTGGGGTTGCTTCTGCTTCCTCTGTTCTGTTCCACTGATCCCAATGTCTGTTCTTGTGTCAGTACTATGCTGTTTTTATCGATGTAGCTTTGTAATATAACTTGAAATCCAGGATTGTGATGCCTCCTGCTTTGCTTCTGTTAACCAGGATCGCTCTTTGCTATTCTGGGTCTCTTCTGGTTCCATATGAATTTAAGAATTGCTTTCTCTCATCTGTGAGGTATGTTATTGTTATCTTGATGGACTTGTGTTAAATCTATATATAAGTTTTAGAAGTAAGGCCATTTTGACTATATTGGTTCTGCCTATTCAAGAACAGGAGAAATCTTTTCATTTTCTGATGTCCTTTTTGATCTCCTTTTTCAGAGCACTGTATTTTTTTGTCATAGAGGTCTTTCACTTCCTTGGTGAGGTTCATTATTAATATTTAATTTTGTTTGATGCTGTTGAGAATGGTATTGTTTTCCTAATTTCTTTCTCAGTGAGTTCATTATTTGTGTATAGGAAGTCTTAATTTTATGTGTTGATTTTGTATTCTGCCACATTGCTGAACTTAGCTATTAATATTTTATTATTATAATATTATATTATAATAATTTATTATAATGTTTTATTATAATATTAATATTAATAATTTCTATGAGTCTTTTGATAGAATTTTTTGGGTCTTGTTTGTAAAAGATCATATCATCAGCAAATAGTGATCATTTGACATCTTCCCTTTTCTCTACTTAACCTTTCTATTTCTTTCTCTTGTCTGGTTGCTCTGGCTAATGTTTGGAGAACTGTGTTGAACAGGAGTGATGATAGAGGATGTTCTTGTCTTATTCCTGGTTTTAAAGGCAATGTTTTCAGTTTTCCCCCATTTAACATAGCCTTGGCAATAGGTTTATCAGAAATGGCTTTTATCAGATAGAAATAAAAATCCTTCTACACCTATTTTCTTCAGGTTTTTTTCATGAATGGATGTTGGATTTTGTCAAAGGCTTTCTCTGTGTCAATTGAGATGATCATGTGTTTTTGTCCTTGATTCTGTTTAGATGATGGCTTACATTTACTGATTTGCATATGTTGAACCATTCTTCCATCCCTGGGATTACGCCTACTTGGTCATGACATGATCATTTTAATGATTTATTGCATTCTTTTTGCCAATATCTTGTTGAGAAGTTTTGTATCTCTGTTCATTAAAGAAATTAGCCTACAGTTTTCTTATTTGGTTTGATTCTTTCCTGCTTTTAGAATCAGAGTAATGCTCATTTCCAGGAATGACTTTGGGAATATTCCTTCTCTTTCAAGTTCATTAAGGAGTTTGAGGAGTATTGGTGTTAGATCTTCCCTGAAATTCTTCTGGAATTCAACAGTGACTCCATGAGGACCTATGCTTTTCTTAGTTGGTAGGTTTTAAAAAAATTATTATTATGGCTTCAATTTCACTGCCTGTTATTGTACTATTCAAGAATTTTAAATCTTTTTTGTTTCATTTTGGTAATATATGTGTATCTAGGAATTCTCCATTTCTTCTGAATTCTCCAATTTATTGGCATACTTTGTGATATAGTTGCTAATAGCCTTTGGATTTTAGTGGTGTACATTGTGATTTCAACTTTTCTATTTCTAATTGCATTGATTTGCATCTTTTCTTTCCTTTTGAGGGGTTAGATTGGCTAAGAATTTGTCTATTTTGTATATTCTTTGAAAGAATCAGCTCTTTGATTCATTGATTCTTTTTTTTTTGTCTCCATTTCATTGATTTCTGCTCTGATCTTTATAATTTCTTCTCATTTATTAGCTTTGGATTTGGATTGTTCTTGTTTTTCTAGGAACTTGAGGTTCATCATTAGGTTATTGATTTGGACTTGCTCCATTTTGCTGATGGGGGCATTCATAGCTATAAATTTTCCTCTTAGTACTGTTTTCATTGTCTCCCATAAGTTCTGATATGTTGTACTGGCATTATTGTTTAATTCTAGGAATTGTCTTATTTGTTCCTTGATTTCTTCTGTGACCCATTGACAATTCAAGAATATATTGTTTAATTTACATGTGTTTGCATAATTTTATGGTTTCTTTTGCCATTGATTTCTAGTTTCATCTTTTATTGCACTGTTGTCTGATAATATGCCTGGTATAGTTTTGATTCATTTGCATTTACTTACACATGCTTTATGGGCTAGTATGTGGCCTATTTGTAGAAAGCTCTATGTGTTGCTGAGAAGACTGTGAATTCTGTTGTTGAATTGAACACTATAAATATCTACTAAGTCCATTTGTTCACAAGTTTAGTTCAACTCTGCTATTTCTTTGCTGACTTTCTGGTTTAGTTCTTTCTATTTGTGATAGAAATATCACACTGAGGTCCCTCACTATAATTATATTGGGGTTTATTTGATCTTTTATGCCCAGTAGTGTTTTTTTGTAAAAAGTTTGGGTGTGCCATTGTTCAGTTCATATATGTTTATAATTGTTACCTCTTCCTGTTGAATTGCTCCCTTAACCAATATGTAGTGACTTTCTTTGCCTCTTTTGATCAGTTTTGGCTTAAAGTCCACTCTGTCTGAAAATAGAATAGCTGCTTCTGCTTGTTTTGGGGTTCTTGTTGCATGGAGTATTGTTTTCCATCCTCTGATTTTTAGTCTGTGACTTTCTTTTTCATGTTAAATGTGTTTCTTGTAGACAGCATACCATTCCATTTTGGTTCTTGATCCATTCTGCCAATCTGTGTCTTTTGATTGTCAAATTGAGATCATTCACATTGAGGGTTATTACTGATAAGTATTGATTTATTTTTGTCATTGAATTCTTTTCTTGTTTCTGATTCCCTTTCTTTCCCTTCTGCTTATTTGCTCATCCTACTCAGTAAGTTCATTATATTGGATCTTTTAGCATCGTTAGCTTCACTGTCTCTTTCTAAGATATCCTTGAGAATTTTTATGAGTGTTAGCTTGATGAACTTGAATTTCTTTAGGTGCTCTTTGTCACAGAAATATCTTATTTCTACATCAACTTTGAAAGATAGCTTTGTAGGATACATCAGTCTGGATTGGAAGTTATTTTTTTTCAGAGCTTGAGACACTTCATTCAAGCTCCTCTGGCCTTTAAGATTTGTGTTGAGAATTCTGCTGTAATTTCAGTAGATGTGATTTTATAAGTGATTTGTTACTTTTTTCTGACCACTTTTAAGATTCTGTTCTTGTGTCAGATTCCTGGGATTTGGACTGTGATGTTTGTGAAGTGGTTCTTTTTTGATCTTGGGTATTTGGGGTGCTATATGCCTCACTTATCCGTATGTTAAATTCTTTTTCCATATTGGAATTTTTTCTGCTATTACTTCTATAAACAGATTTTTATGCCATTCATGATGTCTTCTGATTTATCACTAATTCCAGTTAATCTTAGATTAGTTCTTTTGTGTCATCTAGCATCTGTTGGTTCCGTTTTTTCATTCTTTCTTGTTTTTAATGTATCTTTCAATAATTGATCACCAATCACAGCCTTGTCTCCTAGATCTGACACTGTTCTCACAATGGATGCTTCTGGTGCCCATACTTTTAACAGAATTTTTAATCTCTTGTTTTTCTGTTTGGTAACTTTTCATGGGCTCTAATTCTTTTGTATACTGAGCATTTGTTGTTTTGTATCATTTTGTTTAGCTAGGCTTGCTTTTTGTTAGTGTCTTCTGTAAACTAGTTAGTTGGTTTTTTATTAATATTATTTTCTAGTTATATCTTCTTTGATTTCACCAAGCATCTTATTGATCTATTTTGTTACCTCCTCCTTTATCCTATCTAATAATTCAGATTCATGACTTTTGATTTTCACCCTCTTGATGCTCCCTGGATTAATTTTGGGAGAGTTGGGAGTTTTCGGAGGCATTTTTTTTGCCTTGTCTTCTCATGTTTTTATTTTTGTTTGTTTTGTGTACCGAAGTTTGTGGGTTGATTATAGTGGAAGACTTTGTTGCTAGTATAGAGACCTTCTTAACTAGTGTTTGCTTTTCCAGGATATTTCCCGGGCATCAGTAACCATAGGCCATTGCCTCTGTCCCAGGATCCCCCACTTCTGTTTATTTGGGAAGGGAAACTGCAGTGGATTTGACTCAGTATCTAGTTCTCTGAGAATGGACTGGAGTATTGTTAATGACACGAATATAATCCCCATCTTGATTAGAGAAAACCAATTGAAAGCAACAAATATGTCACCGTGGCTACAGAATAAAATCAGCAACAATACCATCAAATACAAACTGGATATTAGCATATCCTAAAAACAAGTAATGTACTACCCTTAATCATAGAAAAGATATCTAGGATTATAGGCTATACACTAACATAAACCAATTATTGATGAACAGTAAATATCTACTAAATGGAACAACTTTACCTCTATTAATGATAGAACAGAATTCAGCAATAATAGCATATATTTAACTATCTATAGGTTAGTAAATCTTAATGTTTATTCTAGTAAGAATACAAGATGTGGGGAATGGCAGCATGAAAAAAAGTAAAATTTGAAAAATTAACCAATGGAAGAAGAGAATGAGGTGATGAAAGTGAAATAAAGGACCCTGCTAAGGAGTAAAAGGAAGTTAATAGTAGTAGATAAAAATAACAGAGAAAAACAAGAAATAGAGAAGAAAAACAGAGTAAACTAAAGAAAAAATAAGCAAAAAATTAAAATAAAGTGAAAAAAGGAAAAAGAGACCAAAACAAAAAAGAAAATAGAAAAAAACCTTCCAAATATCACACAACCCCACAACACACCGCATCAAAACAAAACAAAAACAACCAATAAAGGAGAAATAATGGGTCAAAAATTCCTCCATATTTCTAAATGAAGAGTTTCTTTCCAGTACTTTCAGACTTGTAATCCACCAAGTCACAGTCCACTCTGCCCAGCTTTATATCTGTGAGCATGTGAGCCACCCTCCAACTCCAGAGATCCCTCTGTCTGTAAACCCCAGACTGTGGCAACTGTCCAAGCCAAGGCACATCCTTGCTTACATTGGTAAGCAGGGATGCAATCAGACCCCAATCTCTGCTGGATGTAGGCCGTGGACTCAAGCAGACTGCTAGACTCAATGCCAGCACACTTGCCAGGCCTGCCCTCCCACCAAGCAGAGCAGGCTCCATGTCCTTCCTGGCCTGAGCTTCACTTCTCAGGGGAATCTCTCACCCTCTCAGGATCTGTCTCCCATGGCTGTCTCTCATCCAGGCACTGTGGTAGGGTAACACTGAAAATCCTGGAGTGAAGCTGTAAGGTACTTGCTCTGGAGTTCAGTCCCACACAATCAACCCCTTCCCCAAAGGCACCTGATTTAACTAGCTCTGGCAATATGGTGGATGCTGCACTGGATTTCTTCTCCAACTCTATCTTGTTGTGGTGCAACAGGATAGCACTGTTGACCCATTGGTTATTTCTCTTGTCCACAATGAGGTTAGCTGGGTGGTCATTGCCTCTGTGTCCCTGTGCTGAGGGAAATGAAAATGCCGAGTAGGCAGTTTGATATGCCCAGGGCATGGAATCTATGGTACAAGGTTGACTGGGGTGGTGGGGGTGTTGCCGCTAAAGATCAAAATTTAAAGCTAAAGCCAAATGGAATGGGACAGGCAAGTGGGAATAGTATTGTGAGAGTGCCAATCAGAAAGTATTGAGTTGTACAGGAGGTCCTAGGGCTCTTGGATATGGAATCCAATGTGGGTATTGCCTAGAGATCATGAAGAATTACAAGTGGAAGGAGCAGTGTTCTTAGAGTAATTGGCTACAGGAGCTAGATAGTTTAAAGATAAGGTGAGTTTTTATAAGAACTTAGATATCTGCAATCAGACTCTTATTTGGATTTAGTTGTAAAGCTCAACATGAATGCATGAGTCTGCTGGGCTGCCATAGCAAGAATCACAGACTGGTTATCTTAAACAACAAAACTTTATTTCCTCACAATTCTCTAAGTTAGAAATCCAAGATCAAAGTGTCAAAAGGTCTGGTTTCTTCTGAAGCCTCTCTCCTTGGTCTGCAGATGGCTGCCTTCTCATGGCATTTCTCTAGTGCATGTGGGTGTCTGTGTTCCAATCCCCTCTTCTTTTAAGGGCAGGAGTCAGATTGGATTAGGCCCCACTTGTATGATTTTATTCACCTCTTTAAAGGCCTTGTCTCCAAATATAGTTACATTGTGAGGTAGGAGGAGTTAGAACTTACGAATTCTGGTGGACAAAGTTCAGCACATAATGTTTAAATTACCAAGTTAGAATTATAGAGAGGAAGGGAGGGAATCCAAATGATTATTTGGCCCTGTCTTTCTGTTTTATTTTGAAGGAAGTGGAAACCATAAAAAATGGAGAGATCTATTTTATATGAAAAGTTATCAGTGCTAGCGTTAGAATTTGAACCTAGGACTCCTTGCAACTTTCCATGCCAGTAGGGTCCCTCCCACTGAACAGTGTACAGTGAAATAGAGACAAGAGTGGTTGGGCAACACATCCTAAACTTAAAATTCACATACAGGTCATTAGGGATCTTGTCACAGGCATATTCTGATCCAGTAGGTCTGAGGTAGGTAGGGCCAGTGAGTGCATTTCCAGCAAGCTGCCAGGTGATGCTGTTACAGCCACAGCCATTCCTATGACAATGGTTCTCCAAAATAGTATCATCTAGGAGTATGTTGGAAATGCAGATTCTTAGGCTCTGAACAAAAGTACTGAAACCCTAGCTCTGGTGGTAAGACCCAGCAATCTGTTTTAATAAATTTGCAAGGCAACTTTGAGGCAAGGTCAAGTTTTCTATTCTGGAAAAATTTTCTTAACCTTGTTGTGCCTTATAACTACCTGATGGGTTGGAGATGTAGACCAATGCAATCAGAATCTGGTGGCAGGGTGTGTGTTTAGAAGGGATGGCAAGGAGGCTGAAATGTCTATATTTTTCTAAAGGTTAAAAACAACATTGTTAGCCAGCTAGATTTGAGGGCCACTATTCTTAACCAACCTCTGAAAACATCCAAGTTGAAATCAATCATTGGAAATTGTTCTATTTATAGCCAAGTGAGTATTTTGATTAACTGAGAGAACTGCCTTTTCCTCTCTCCCCCATTCTTCCTGCCCCAACCATCTTCTTCCAACTAGGTCATTCTGGACTTGAGACAGTTCCTGCCATTAGCAACATGGCATTGAGCTGAATTTCATTATTCCTGACACATTTCCTTAGCAAGTCTGTTGTGTTCTGTGGCTTACCTTTCTGTTAAATTAGTTCTCATCCTCTTGAGCTATTAATAGCTGGTCCTTCTTTGTCCTTTGCCTTATTGGGAATCTGCTTATCACTTCCACAGGCCCCTCAGGCCCCTCAGGGCCATGGGTTTGTATTGGGACAACTCGTGCTTAGGCCAGCTCCCTTATATTCCACACACTTGGGGCTCCTCATAACAAAGACAGAGCCATCAGAATGGTGAAGATTAAGAAGTTTGACAATACTCAGTGTTGGTGAGGTTATAGGGAAACAGCTATGTGTATGTATCAGTAAAACCCTAAACTGGCATAGCCTATTTGCAGCACAATTTGATAATTTAAAAAATATCACCTATTCTTTGACTCAGAAATTTTACTTTTAGGAGCTTGTCCTGGAGAAATACCCATGCAATACATAAAGGTAAGGAGAAGAACATGTTTGGCTGCATTGTTTATAATGTCAATAAACTGGAAGCTACTCTGAAATTTATTGTTAGAAGGGCAAATAACTGAATTGTTTATTTGTGCAATGGAATGTTATGTAAGCACTGGAGGAAGCTGAAAAATTAGACTCAGAGCTTCTTTCCATCAAGGACATCTCAGGGAAATTGAGTTTTTATATGGCAGCTCAGGGATCCCAGACATATGATTGTATGGATATGGTAGATACTTCACCACCTTTTATGACTTAGCCTTGGAAAATATAGCATATAACCTCTGCACTAATCTATGGGTTGAGGGGCTGGGGATTTAGCTCAGTGGTTTCACTGCCTGCTGCACAAGCGCAAGGTCCCGAGTTCAATCCCCGGTACCAAAAAAAACAACCCAAAAAAACCTAATCTATGGGTTGAAACAGTCATAAACCTACTCAGATTCAAAGAGAGATATAAACTCTGCCTTTCAGAGAGAGAAGTGTCAAGAATTTGTGACCATATTTTGTAATCAACACACAGTCTTCCCCCTAGGGAGTAGGGGGTGGAGCAAGAAGATTTTACTTTTTATTTTATATCCTTCTAGTGTTATTTATTTAAAATTTGCCTGCATTGATTTTGAGATTATAAGAGAGATTTTAAAAAGAAGAAAACAACTGGGGAAAAGGAAGATCACTGTAGAGATTTACAAGTGTAGGAAGGGATGAAGAAAGGCAGATAGACATTGGAAGTGGGGATCGGGTAGTGGTGGAGGAGATGCATAGATGTGGGGTTACTGAAAAGACAGGAGAGAAATTTGACTTGGTGCATGTCCTGGACACGCTTAGGGTAACCTTCTGCCAAATACCCCCTTATCTATCCGTCCTTGGAAATACTTGTCCTTTAAGGAACAACTCAGTTATCTGAGTATACATCTATCCCCTTCTAGAAACTGTCCTTCAAGAATGGCATAGGTTTTGCTAATTTTCTTTATTTTCATAGTATCTAATACTATTTTGTATAGTGACCATGGGTATTCTACAAGTATTTCTTAAATTTAATAATTTCCATATTTAACATATACAGTATTTACTGTGTACTGTTTAAATCTATTTAACTAGTGGCTTACTTAAAAACCTGTCTCTTAAAAATGCTATTATTAGGTGGGTGTCTCATTACTCTAATTTTGCAAGATACAAAATTGGTATATAGAGAGGTCAAGGAACAAGGTTACTAGCCTAGCAAATGGTAGAACTTAGAGTCAACCCAAGTAATCTATGTTTTGCTCTCTTACTGTGTTTTCCTTCATCTTTAATAATTCAGTGTCGCCCATTGCGAGGTTTCCTTATATGAGTCAAGAAGAATGATTCATTATATTTTGTAAAATGTACCAGAAACCCAACAGAATTGAAATTCCATATACAAACCACTCTCTGAATAGACATGCACTAAAAGAAGTAGAATGACAATTGGGCTGGTTGATTGGTGCCTTAGTCATTTAACCTTCTCTGTCTTTTCATTGACCTCAGCTTAGACTAGACAAAGCCTCCCAGAAAGTGTGCAAAGCACCCAGAGCAATGAATAATGGCCTATAGGTCAATAGGGAGAGCATTATAGAAATGTTTGAAGAAACATTCAGTTCCTCCTTTAGTGAAAGAAGGGGACCAAAACCTCAGAAAAGGCCAAGAATATGGGTAAGAAATCATTTGAAAACATACATTCCTGAGTAGATTGTAAAGCAGCCCTATGGCTGAAAACTCCAAAATAATGAGATCACACATTTATTTCTAGAAAAACCATATCTTCTTAGTGATTGAAGAGCTAGTATTGTATGAAAAAAGAGCAAAAATACTCAGTTTCAACATTTTTTTGTCGTGGTCTGTATTAAAATAGAATGGGATCTTAGCCAAACTACTGATTGACAAAGCTCTACAAAATTGGAAAGAAATAGGAAATCAGTTTCATTGTGCCTAATTTGGCTTCATTTGAAAAGGGAGAGGCTAATTTAAAGGTAGGGATTGGTATGATGAAGTCCATAATGCAGGTGTTTTTGTAGGATGTTTTAGTTCCACTTTGCCATTGGTTAGCACAGACAGACAATAAAAATATAGGAGTGTCGAAGCAAGCCTCTTGCTTGCTTATTGCTTTCTATCATTCTAAACAACTTGGTGCTAATTTCTAACATTCAACATTTATGGACTTCCAGGAACTCATAAATGTCACATCAGGCTGCCTTTTGGTGAATTTTTAATCATGGGGGAGAATTTCAGCTACAAATAGACAGAGAATCAAGAGGCCCGATATTGATCGGTCAAAGTGGTGCTTATGAACTTGAGGTTGAAGCCGTTTGGATAAAAGGATGCTGGGCTTTCTATGGCTCCAGAGATATCTTTTTCCATCAAGTCCAGGTGTGCATCAGACATTCCCTCAGAGCTAGTGAGCAGCACCACCAGCAGCAGCAAATAATATGAGGTCTACTAAATGCCTATAGTAATAGCCATAAACAGAAACCTACCAAACCTCTGGCCCGGAGCAGATGTCATCTTGGTTAGAAACCCTCCAGAGGTTACACTCCAATCCCAAAGCACAAGATATTACTCCTTCCTGCTTAGGGCAGTGTGTCTCCTTGGGTGGAATGGGCCAGGGGCAGATGCTCCAGTCATTCTGTGCTGGCTGGAGTCTGGCCCCTGAGTCTGAGGCCTTGAATTGTTCTCTTGAAGATACAGTATGATGTTGTTATGTCAGGGGTCATTCAGCACAGTGAACGATGTCTCTCACTAATGCCAAGCCATGAATCACTGGTCTGTGGTACTGTAAAATTAACATGCACCGCTATAAATAACTCATCTGTAATGGGCTGTCACTGATGGCTTTTTGGAAAGGTTTGACTCAGGAGTAAGGGTTTTAATGACTGTAATTGAAATTAGATGAAAAGCGTCAGTATTGGGCTTTTTTTCTGACCCATGTGAGGACAAATTCCATCATATGTCAAAACAATTATGCTGTGTCAAATCTGAGGGACAGGATGCGAGGCGCCTCTTCTCTAGCACCTTCAACTGCTGTCTCCCGAGATGTCGCCCAGTGAGTGACAGGGCACATGCTGGTTGCCTCTCCCTGCTGCTCTTCACAAAGCACTGTGCAGTCACAGAGACAGACACTGCTAGAAAAGCACCCCCACCCCAACTTGCAGGTTGGAGCTATTCTCAGCAGGAAGAGCCATTATTATTAATAACAAGGACTGTCCTTTGTACTGTGGAATATGGTTTCTAAAGCTCTTTCACTTCCATTATCTCATTTGATCCTCACCAAAGCCCCAGGAGGTAGGTCAGACACTATTGCTATAATCATCCTCAGAGAGATGAAGGGATGAAGGCCCAAGAGCTAAGTGACTTGCCCAAGGTCACACAGCTAGTGAGTGATAAAGCAGGAACTGAGAACCTTTGATCCAAAGCATCCTATACCCCCATGCCTCCTAACAGTGGTCTCTAATCAGTGTCAAGTATCTTCTTCCTCCTTCTGGCCAGCGTGCTTCTGGTGTCTGTGAAACACTCCTTCTGAAGTCCTCCTGTGAGACCCTGCCTCTTTATCATTATTGGGAAAATCAAGACAGCTGAGGAGGTATGTAAATGTAGTATATTTTTCACCCACTGACACTGATTCTAAACAGCCTTTTCCAGGACAGTTTGAGCTGTGAGTGGACATTCTAAGCAAGTTGGTGGAAGAGGTTTGAAGCAGGCGAGAGGGTGCTTCGGTCATTTCTTTTCATTTTGCTTTGGGGTAATGGAGAGCCTTGAGAGTTTCATTTCAAGCCACACTGAGCATTAGGTAGGGGTCAGACACTCACAAGGAAAAGCCCCAGGATTAAGGCTCAGGGCCCTCAAGCACATTCATTCTCCAAAGCCTGGCCACCTCTCAGTTCCTTAAACTGAGACGCAGCCTCTGCCTGCCTGTATCCTTGGAAGAATGGGCTCTGAAATCACTGCCAGGCCCTCTGCCCTGTGGTGGCTGCTGTGGGCCTTGCTCTCATGAGGCACAAAACCTTAGAAGCAATAGAGAACATATGCTTCAGCCATTATCTTCCAAACCTCCAGGCCCCAGACAATTAGGTGGAGGAGCTGAGCCTGCGTATGCACCTCCAGCCCTAATATCTCCCCAACTGAGCCTGCACCATGCCGGTGGAGGTTTGCAAATGAACATGCAGCATACCTTTGTTCATACAGCATGTCACCATTCCCCACCTGGAGACAGCTCCGTAATCCTCCTGTGCAAAAATAACAAGCCCCACATAGGATTGCATACATGGTCTAATTACACGTAACAAAACATCTTCTCTCAGGAGAGCAGGAGTGTTTGGTAGTAAATTAAGAGATGCAAAAACCACTGTGAGCTGTGCTGATTAATCCAGCTCTCTAGCAATGGGGAAGGATCCTTGAGAAATGGGTTTGCAGTTTGATGATAATTATATGCCCACCATGGGGGCTTTTCATGTGCACTGGCTTTTGTGTCAAGGAGAGGGAGTGTGACTAGAGAGGAGACTGCAGAGCTGATTCATTCCATGTTGTTTTGATGAATGGAAATTTCTCCAAAAAACCCCATAATATTTATTAAATGGGTAGAACAGTGGGGCGCCCACCTGTATCAGCTCCAATGCTGTGCACTGCAGTCTCAGATGGGACCAAGTCTATGCACATTGGAACCTTTATCCAGCTTTGCCCATAAGATTTGTGGATTTATTTGACTTTTCTTAGCCTTTCAGCACCAAGCTCAGAGAGCCACTCTGGGTTGGAGTCTATGGGGACCTTACTGATTAAAGGGAAAACAGACCAAATATTTTAGAAAAATAGAGAAAAACATGCTTACAACTAATGAGAACTTCAGACTCAGGGCGGGGGAGTTGGAGGAGAGGCGCATACATGTGCACATGCATAGAATTTTGTGATGAATGCGTAGTACCTAAGCTTTCAAACAAGCTCTGTGTTTGCATTTTTGGTTTTCCCACTACTTAGCAGAAACCTGATTTTCTGAGCCTCAGTTTTTAAATCTACAATGCAGGATTCGTAATTATGTCTTGGGGATTGTTGTAGAGATCAAGAAGAAAAAGTGAAAAAAATGCCTTCCTAAGTGGAAAGCATTGTACAAATGTCACTTTTCCTGGTATTAGCACAGTGTGTACCACATAGGAAGTGGCTAATAAATATGCGAGTTGAAGGATTGATAGATGCTAAGGGGTGAGAATGGAGCCATTTGAAACATTTAGAAAATTCAAGGAATAGTTTCCATAAATAATGGACTTTTAATAGAATTTTTAAATAGGGTGTGAGGGTAGGGCCATGCTAGAGAAGGGGCATGTTCCTGACTGCAGAGATGAAACGACCTAAGAGGGAACAGCACATGTCCTTGGCTAGAATCTAAGTAGAGTAGAAGTTGAAGCAAATTGGGTAAAGGATGAATAAAAGGAGGATTTCCAGGAGGCTGAGAGATCAGAATTTGGGTGCTGGGATGGAGATTTTCCTTCAGCAAATAGTTGATTGCCTGGGCATCCATGCAAAGATGGACATCTGTGCAAAGATAATCAGCCATGCAAAGATGGGCATCCATGCAAAGAGAGATGTTCATGTAAGCATGGATGCTCATGTAAACATGGGTATCAGTGCAAAGATAATGTATGCATGCAAGGCAAGGCAAGAGAAGTGCAGCTTGCAGTTGGTAACAGGATATAGTATGGAATTTCAAATTCTAGTGCCTTCAAAGCTTTTTGTGTTGGTGACAATTGGGGCTTAGTGGAAATGGGATAAGGTGGGAATTAGATAGGTTGTGATGAATGGGGGGGGTCTCTCATTTCCTGATAAACTGCCTATTGTGAGGTCCTAGCCCAGTTGGACATTCCCAGATCTCAAGAAAAGGAGCAATTCAAGGATGTCACTCTGAAAGTAGTAAGATCCCCTGGGAACCAAAACCAGTCTGTGCACTTGCCAGGGGAGCTGCACCCCCAACTCCTACTTTTAACATGTGCATTTCTCCAGAGTGTAATCTGTGAATATGAGCGAGAGAAAAACAAAACATTTCCACTACAATAGAGGGAACTTCGGTGAGAAGGGAGCTCTGTTTTGAATGTTTTAATACACAGAAATTGCCACCCATCTACTTCCCTATTCAAAAGCTTTCTTTCTGGAATAGTGTAACAATGCTTTCTTCTCTATATTTTCCTTGCATGCTGCCATTGTGAAGCAAATCCTTCTGTTGCCATTCTGTATTTTTACCTCTCCTACTTTGTAAATCTTTCTTTCACTAGATTAGATTGTGGTTAAAACTACTCAGTGACTAAGACTTGGGGCCTTCTGAGTCAACAGATCTGCACTCCATGTACCTTTGAGTCTAAGCTGTTAACAGTTCACGATGCAATCTAGTTTTTTCTTTGATTTTTTTCCTTTTAGTAGTAAGGCTTATGAAATACTTGCAAGCATTTGGGCATGGGAGATTTTATTTATATTTTTATATTTGGTATATTCACACTATAGTACAACAATGTAAAAAAAAAAAGAAGACTCTCTGCATGCTTCCATGAATATTTGTGTGTGTGTGTGTGTGTGTGTGTGTGTGGTGTAGTGTTTCACACAAGGTCTCTCCATGTCCTTCAGGCTGTCCTTGAACTCATTATGTATATATCCCAGGCTGGCTTCAAACTCAAGACAATCAATCCTCTTGCCTCAGCCTCCCAAGTGCTAGGATGACAGATGTGTGTATCACCACACCCAGCCTCAGAATATTCAGTTAAGAGCAAAATGCAATGGGTGAAAGTAGAGATAGTATGTTATCTTTTGTATAAGCAAAAAGCAAATAAAAAGACCCACATATTTATTTGCTTATTTTTGCAAAAAGAGGGGCAGAAAGCATGAATCAGAATCTAATGAAAATGATTGCCCATGGGGGTTTTAGGGTAGGAGAGCAGGGGTAGGGATGGCAGTGAGACTTCTCTGAGTATACTTTTTAATATAATTTTGACTTATAAATCATATAAATATTTCATGTATGTTATGATAAAATTAAATCAAATCAGTAAGGGAGAATACAAAGCAATCTTAAAACTGAATACCAAGTGAAGCAAAGGAATACAACTGCATATCAAATTGACAACATAACCATATGGAAAATAAATAACTAATTCAAAAACTTTTGAATTCTATATTCTCCCTGTACACCCTTAGTGAGTAATAGTCTAAAGGAAGAAGACCTGTAAAGATAGGTTGAATAGGTCTGTTGGTAATGGTATTAGTATGGTAATTCTAAAACTATTTTGAAATATTATAGGGCTGAGTACATGAAAAGGGTATGCAATCATCATTTGGCAAAGATGAGAAAGAATCTGTTGTGTTGGATTTGAGTTACAAGAATCTGGCTAAACCCAGTTTTGTTCACCGAAAGGGCCTAGAAGCAATAAACTTCAGTAGCAGTTGTTTGCCTGACACCCAGGTCTTAGTCTCTAAACAATATTTCCCACTGAAGAGACCAAGACTCCTTGGAGAAATGATTAATTACAGGTCTGCAGCCTGGAGTACCTTGTACCAGAAAGGAAAGAATAGCTCAAAATTGATGATGATTTGTTAAAAGGAATCATGGGCTGGCTTGAAGGGGTTCCCGCTGGCCAAATTTGAGACAATGTGAACATCAAAAAGAGTAATGATGGTAATCAACTATAACACAATGGAATAAAAGAGTCCAAAGTGATATTAAAATGTTAAAAGTTGTGAAATCCAAGTAACATCCATATCTTAACCACATTGTGCCAATGTCAATTTCCTGATTTTGAAAATATAATATATAAAGTATTGTTGTGAGGGAAGCTAGGTTTGGGGAGCATTGGACCTCTGTAATATTTCTGTGGCTTCTTATGGGTCTATTACTATTTTAATATAAAAATGGAATAAATAATATAACTAGAAAACTTAGCATTTACAACTGCCAATGTAATGATTGATTCAGGCAAAGATCATCAATGGATGATAAACCATTGGAGAAATGCTATTAGAGAATGGGATGTTCATGAGGACTCACTTCATGACCAAAAAGGATAAAGGACACTTCAAAGTGAAGAAATCTGGCCACCATCACTCTAACAACATAACAGAAGAAAATGACTGCTTCTTTAGTTCTGGGTCCATCTATGCCTTGTAGGGCTATTAACAGTGAAAGAAATGGGCTTTTGGATCTTCCGGATAGCCAGGGATGGAAAATATGCAACACAAACTAGGTAGTACTTGTACTATTAATATCTAATCTGAAACCAATAATGAGGAAAGAAACACACAAATTCAGATTACAGGGCACCCTACCAGAAAACTAGCCTGAATTCCAGAAATATTGGCCATTAAAAAAAAAAGTGAGGGCCGGGGATTTAGCTCAGTGGTTTCGCTGCCTGCTGTGCAAGTGCAAGAACCTGAGTTTGATCCCTGGTACCAAAAAAAAGAAAAAAAAGTGCGGGATTTTCCTGGATTAAAAAGGCTAAAGAGAATGACAGTGACATACAATAGATGATTATTGATTGGCTTTTGGCTAGAAATATGTTATAAAGAACATTATTAAGGGCCAGGAATTTAGCTCAGTGGTGTCATGCCTGCCCCCGAAGCTCAAGGTCCTGAGTTTGATACCCGGTACTGGAAAAAGAAAAAAAAAGAGCATTATTAAGACAACTGGGAAAATATTGTGACCAAAATATGAGAGGAAAGAGTGTGTGTTCTCATGCAAATAGAGCAATCAAAAGAAAAGAACGGTATATGAGTTTTCATCATATTGTATTTTTGGCTTTCTGTGCCTTTCAAAATTTTCAAAAGAAAAACTTGGGAAAAGTGACTGGTTCATTCATATTTTCTCTCTTTATCCTGTATCCAACTTGAAATTCTTCCTTTTGCAGCTCAACTCTTTCTCCAAATCTTAGTATAATATACCAAGGGTGTCCTGAAGCTGAGTAGCCCAGTGGGGTCAGGACCTCCAAAGATCTGCAGAGAGGACTTTCCAGCCCTGACACCCCTGGGCTGTACAGCAGCATCAGCAGAGGCCTAGTGACAGCTGCTTAGCTCATCTCTGAGCCTAACAGAGTGTCTGGGGAGCAGCAGGCCTCGGCGGCCCAAGGGTTGCTGAGCCTTCTGCTTAGAGTGTGAATGCTCGAGACTCAAAACTGGGGTAAAATGATAGATTTCTGCCCAAAAGCAGAAACTACTTTGGTACTCTTTACAAAATGGGAGCCTGCAAATGAAGTTGATTGTTTCCAGGAGAAAGATCCACATTAGTCATTTTGGATGGATCCATCATGACTGTGAAATAGTCCAATAATGAGCCATAGCAGTCTAACCAGAAAATAAAGCAAACAATAAATAAATACACCCACTCACTCAACCAATATGTGCTGGTTGCTTGCTTTGTGCCATGGATTGGGGGTGCAAAGATGAAAAGGCCTTGCCCATGCCAGTGAACACTACATTGTACATTTGGGGAATGTAGACTACAGATTATTGCCACACAATGATTGGTAAATGTGTGATAATAATTTCTATACTGTAGCACTGAGGCGTAATGCCTCTAACCTACATTAGGAAAGGGTTATGTGAAAGACAACTTCTTGGAGAGGATAAGCCACTTTTTTTCACATGCAAACAGTTTCTTATGTCCTTAAAGTTGAAAAAAATCAGGAACTAGGGTTCACAATAGGGGAAGGGCCCAGAGTAGAAAGTTTTATTAGGCTATTTCATTTCTCTAATGGAGTAAAGGTGACTATCTTATCCTTGTTTACCTACTACTTTCCTGATTTTAGCCCTGAAAGTCCTGAATCCTGGAAAACCCTTAGTCTTGGGCAAATTGGGACTTTTTCATCATCTGACTGATACCTCAGTAACTTTAGTTATCAGGGATCTTATGTGAAGAGGAAGTCGTGTCATGATAGCTCTGGGAGTTCTAAACTGGACGCAGAGAAAAGAGAAGGAGAAAAAAAAGTCAACCCCAGTTTCTCATTTTTCATGCAGATCAGACCCAGAAAATGTTGCCAGAGGGGCTGTCCTTTCCCACCACCATTCCTTGGTACTATTCCTCTTTCCTTCTGGGGTGTCCTACCCTCTCCATCAGTGTCTTCAAATCCTGGTCACTTTCCAGACCCTGCTGAAATCACACTTTCTCTTTGAAAACCTCCCCCAACTTTTCTAGCTGAAATCATCTTCCTGCAATGAAATGCAATAGTACTCATGGTCTATGTATTCACAGAAAATAAGTACAATTAGAATCATTACAGAATTAGAAAAAGCCTTAAATAATGCAAAGGGAATTTGGAGGTTCTTTCTTTCTTTTTATTTTTTTTTTCTTTGGTCATAGCTAGGTGCAGAGCATGTGCTGGGCACTGGGAAAGCTGGTCTTGTCCTTAAGGAGCCCCTCTTCTGCCAGGTGAGATGGCCAGATACACAAGTAAGTATAACTACTGGCAAAATGTGCCATGACAGAGGCTTAGTGCTGTTCAACTGATGTTGTTGGAGCATCTGTAAGAGTAGCAGATACCTTGCTATGTGCTAAAGGGTTACAAAGCCCTTTAAGAAGTTACACTCAGTTTGGGTCAAAAGCAGATCCAGAAACACATGATTTTTATAAGTGCTTTAAAAATGTGAACCTAGTATATGGTGCTTAAGCTTAATTGCCAAGTTAATTTAAACTTAATTGTCAAGTTGATTTATGTGGGAGCCTCCAAGGGTAAAAACACACCTCTGGCTGTGTCTGGGTGGGTCATGGGTACTCTATGTAGTCCCTTGTCCCTTCCTCTCTGGGGCCGTTCCCCTGCTCTGCTTCCCAGCTGTCATGAACTAAATAGCTTTGTTCTGCCATGCCCTTCCACCATGTTGTTTCTGCCTTAGAGCCAGCTGACCATGGACAGAATCCCCTGAATCCATGAGTCAAATTAAACCTCTCCTCCTTTGAGTTGTGGTTGTTGGGTACTGTGACTCAGTGACAAGAAAGTGACTAAGACACAGGATCTCTAAGGTTGCAGATGAGGAAAGTTGAGCAAGGCTGGAGGTTGGGTCAGACCTTGGAGGACATGGTGCCTGGCTGACTATTTGGGATTCTGGGAAAAAGAATGCTAACGAGGAAGACAGGGAAGGATGACACGTTAGACATAAATTCAGCAGAGTAAGTCAGTAGGGATTAGTGATTGATTATAGGTATAGAAATAGTAATTTTATACTTTCTTGTATCTTTTTGGAAGTGTTGTACAGAATACTGCACACAGAATGCATATAACATGTATCAATTGATTGTGGTAGGTGAAACATTAGGCAGGACTTAAAATTTTCTAAATTGATTATCCAAAGGATCTTGTAACCTGGGTTTTCTGAAGTATATTTCTATAACAAGCTCTGAGATAAAAGATTAGATAAACAATGCCTCCCCTAAGAGATGTTACTTAAGTGGTGTGTGTGTGTAAGAAGGGAACAAATTTTAGAAAATAGTGCTGTAGTCCCTCCTGGGGAGGTATTCACTATGTGAGGGAAAGCAGAAGGGTCCAATTGGAGAAAAATTTCTCTTCATATTTTGGCCCTAATATTTTATTATCCATAAGTACCCTCTTCATTCATGTAATAGTGATTAAGAAGTAAAATTGAGTTAAAATGTATGTCCTAACTTCACGTCCCTTCTATCCCAACATGTGTGGATGCACACACATTCACAAACAGATTTATTGTGTATTTGTTTTAGCCTTTGTGTTGGATTCCTCTGCACCCTTGATAGTCAGGTTACAAAGCCTTGTAGCTGGGGGTTGAAAGGATCTTGACACATGGGCTTTAATAAATATGCTTATGTGTTCACCTGTGGGGCCACAGTCTCCATTGCTTGGATATGAGGAGGGGACCTAGGACATTGCTGGATTCAAATGAACAGCTCCAATCTCAAATTCCCTGCCTTTCTCCTTGAATTTCTGCAAGTAGTGAGAAGATGGAGTACACAGAAAAGTTTCCCTTCTGCTTTTGCATCTGTGCCAGAGCCTTCCCAAAGCACTTTCCAATCTGTTCTCTCTGGTGTGTGCCTTCAGCACACCTGCCTGATCGCGCTGCTGCAGCATCAGCACCTCCAGAGGCTGCTCTGCTCAAAATGTCCAGCCACAGAAGCTCTGGGCCCAGCAAGTCCTGAGAGTATCATGGCCAGAGGTAAAGAGTGAAAGGTCAAGGACAGGAGTGGGGACAGAGACTGGCTCTGGATGCCCCAGCAGAGGTTGGGTGCTTGGAGGAAAGAACTGCTTTTGTCTGATCCTCTTGGCTTCTGTTATGAAAAATGCAGAATTCTTAGGTTAAGGCGTTTTTTGTATCAGTGAGATGTTGGGTCACTGATCAGGACTCAAGTATCATCTAAGAAGCCCAATGCTCCCTTGGTTCAGCCGCTGGCTTGGTGAGTGACTGTTTGTTACACCTTTAGTCTTAATGTTACTAGCTACTGAAAGCTTCTGATGTGGAGGCACTGGGCTCTGCATATGTGTCATTGCATTTAATGGCACCAGCACCCCAAAGCAGGCATCCCTACCTTGCTTTACAGCTGAAGAAACCCAAGGTTCCACACCAGTGAGTGGTGGAGCCAGGACTGCACTCCAGGACTGCCTGACTACCCTGTCTCTCACCAGGTGTGAATCCTGCTTCAGCACTGGGCTGTGGAGGGCAGTTCTTTGCATCACAGACCTATCTTCCACACTCCATTAGATCATAAACTGTTTCAAAATAGAGACCATGCCTTACAATTGTTTTATAACTCAGGCTCATTACATGTAAAACAGACCTGACCTTTCCATTTCTTCTCAAATAAGTCAAGTCAAATAATGTCACACGAGCCTTCGGAATTTAGGGGAGGTTGTAGGACCAAGGTTGTAGGTGTGAAGGGGAGCCTAAGTGGTTCCCCTTGTCTTCTGAATGTCCTACTACAGCTCCCTAAACTCTTCTGCAGTTTCCTCCTGGAGTTCAGTGCTGGATAAACAATCTCTCAAATTTCTCACATGCTATGAGGCATTGCAGATGACTCTGTATAATCAAATATGCTATTCCACATCTCATTTGTAATCTCACAATTTAGCTCTCTGCACCATTTAAGTACATATACAGCCTGTAGAGAAATCCTGATTTTTTTCTTGCTAAAGCTTTTATATGTGAGCTTTGTGCTGATTTTGATCTTTGCTGTGTCTAATAAGATTCTTGCAAAATTTTCTCACTACAAAAGTCTTTATAAAATTTATGGAACCATGGAAATAAGCCCTGGCCTATTACAAATAAAGGTAGGGCCAGTAAACATCAAGAAGTATGACTGGATAGGAAGCTAAATGTTCTCCTCTTCTGTCTATCCCTTTTGTGTTTGATGTTTGATGCTTGATGTGCTGGGTCTCTGGAGAATGCTACAGCTCTTCTACAATTAGGCAATGTTTGACAATTTACAGAATACATCCTACATATTATATTCAATCTGAGCTTCACAACTACCCAGTAAGTGAGGCAGGGCAATTATTATTATCCCCATTTTAGAGTTGAGGAAACTCAGGTTCAGAGGGGTTAAGCAGTTTGCCCAATCCAAGAAGGTAGTGACAATTCATTAATTAATTGTAAGAGTAGGACTCCAATACAGATCTTCCTGCTAATTCAGCCTTCCTTTTAGCAGCAGCATTTTGGAGTTGCTGAGCTGATGTCTCTGAGATGATACTGTAGCATGTGGATCTAGGCCACTTAGGTTTTTAGTCTATCTGCCCCTCTCCATTCCCACTGCCGTCCTTCCAGCCTGGCCACAGGACATCTCTCACTTGGATCAGTGCCACTGTCTTGGAAAAACTTGGTGCACAGGAGTCAGTCATCTAAGGTACATCACAGGTACTGAAAGACCAAAGAAAGAGCACAAATCCAAGATTGCACACAGTGTAATTTATTAGGGACCTAGGGACAGAAGCGTGATTCATCTGGCAGCAGGACAGGAGAATCCTTGTGCCCCATAGCAGGCGGAGAGGGTTCATATGCTAAAATGGACAAAGGAGACCCCAAGCCAACCAGAATATACCTGAGCTTCCTTAGAAACAGTGGCCAGGTGGAGCATCAATTAAGAGGTAGTTCTGGTGTCAGGAGCTCGCACTAAATATTCAGGGTCACCTTTATGACTTCTTGATCTTATAGGGTTTCAAATGTCTGTTGGGGTCACTTGGCAGAGCAGATAACAGTTCCAACAGAGATAGCAATCATTACTAAATTATTAAATTATTTCCTTAAATTAAAAATTTTATCACAATGCTCCTGTACATAAAGCACTTTACTTGCTCCCATGATTTTAAAGAAAACATCAAAACTCCCTGGCATGGTCTTCAAAAGTTTGCATGAACTGAAGCTATTTCCCCACACCTACCTCTTTTTTACCCCGTCCTCCAAATCCAGATGCCAGCCCCTTTGCACTGCCAAACTCTCTCATCTTGGAACCTTTTTCCTCTTCTGATGACTCAGTGTCACCTTCCCTCTGCCTCATTTTCTTTTCTGATCATGTTAATAACTTGAGGCAATTGTAACCAGCTCTAAAAAATCCTATTTATAACTTATCCCTATTAGCAGTAGTAGTAACCTTTATTTTGCACCATGACTCAGAGTTTATAAGATGGCGATATTACCTCTGATGATAACACAATAATTGTGAAGAGCAGGGATCAGTTTTATAAATGAACAGATTTATTTACTTTCATATCAGGGGCAAGTAGTAGACCCAGCACTTGGAAATCTCAAATTCTACTGCAAAGAAAATCACACAACATGTCTACATTGTTTTATCAGTTCCCGGTAAGGCATTTTGAAACAGGCAGGATAAAGCCTTATTGAAAACCATATTATTTCATTGACTAGAAAGACTTACATGAGTCTTTTTTAGACAGGAGGAGAGGCAAAACAAAACAAAAAAAACTCGACACACTTCAAAATGTAAATAATTTAAAGAGCAAAATGAAAGGAAGATTGTAGGAAACAAGGAGGTAGATTTTGTGGCGATGGGAGGAGGATCTGGAAAAGGGAGGGAGTTAAAATGATCACAGTGCGATATGTATATGTACCAGTTCCCCAAGATGAATGGAATTATGTATCACAAACATATATTAATAATAAAAAATAACATAAAAAATAAACACATTCAGAGAATGGCCCAAAAGAAAAAAAGGGGGTGGGGAGAAAAACAATGCTGCTGAAATAGCTGGGCACATGGGGCAATTAACTCTTCTAAACAATCTCTCCCCTCTCCTTTCTCCCTGCTGAGCAAAACCAGTCAGAGGGGAATTCACTTGGATCTGCAGGGACCTGAGTTCGGGAGAGACAAAAACACATCAGAGTTAGCTGCTCTGTGCTGAGTCATGGAGGCACTTCTTCCTTCTCGGGATAATTGGGAATCATCTTTTTCCTGGGGAAAATATCAGTGTCCCCAAAGGTGTCACCTAAATGAAGTGAATGCCAAGGGCAATCGAGCTCTGCTTAAAACTCCCAACTTACTAGAAGCCTCTCTTAACTGAATTAATTATTCGCTTTTCTCTTTCGAATGTCACTCAGGGAAAGTACACAAGCTAGGAAAGAAGTGCAGATATCACAGAGTACTCAAAACATTTTACATTCACATTTTACAGTAATTTAGAGTACAGAAGTTATAGGACTTAAAAGTTAATGGAGCTGTAGCATCATGGGAGCCAGAGAAGAGACTGAAACTGTTCCCAGTGGCCTTACTGGAGTAGTTGGGTAGGCAACAGTGTCATTTCAGGAAGCCAGGAGGTTAAAAGGCAAGCTCTTTCCTTCTTTCTTTGTTCTCTTTATTCTTTCAGGTTTGATGATCAGTGCAGTTCAGAACATTTTGGATTTGATGTGTCTGTGGATATTTGAATCTAAAAAACTGAAGACATGGATTTGGGATCTCTCAGCATACAAATGGTCATTGACACTGTGGGGTAGATGAGATCACCTGGAAGAGTCTGGCATGGGAAGACTCTTACCTAAGCTGGCTGAGAATATATTGCTCATTCCAATGTCAGAAATAGACACAGGAGAGACTGAAGTTCCACAGTTGTAATTGGGAAGGCAGTGGAGTGTGTCATATCCAAAGGGGGAAGCAAGGACAAAGCAAATAATGGGGAAAAGTCAAGGAAGGAGAGATTAGTTAAGTGTCTAGGAGAGCAGGAAGATTAGGTGAGAGGCAAAGAACTGTGAGTGTTGAGTGGCTCAGAGTACTGTTCTTGGAGAAGCTCTAGACTTGAGAGGTCCTGTCATGTGATGCCTGGCGTGTGCCTCAAAGTAGTCATGACGCTCCGCAAAGCAGAGCTAGGCTGAGCAGTACTATTCTTAACAGTGTCAGGTTATCCAAGTGACTCTAGGTTAAAAGGAAGAGGCCTCCAGATTTGTGTCTGGTGAGCACCTTGTGTCTTGGTTCAGTTTTTCCAAGATCATCAGTCTTGGGGTGCTATGAGCAAAGTTGTTTGGTGATACCAGAGAGGGATGGAAGCATAAGATTCTTTGGCCTCTTTTCTTTTGAGGTCACTTGCAAGAAGAAGTCTAGACAGGTTTGCCATAGAGTGAAGAGTCACGTGCTCGTAACTGTGCAAAGTCAGAGGTGCATCTTGAGAACGAGTCCATTCTCCTGTCCACAATGATGTTGCATGGCAGTTTGTTTGTCACAGTGCTGTGACTTCAAATATTTCTCTGAGTCTTAGACTCATGACCTTTTGACATTCAAGGAGCAGCAACCCCAAAATCACAGGATTGTATACCCAAGGTCCTGTCCTGCTCAATACTATTGCAACAAACACACTTCTATCTCCCAGTTGCCTCACCCAGTACAAATTTATTTGCCAAGGACACCAAGGCAAAGATATGGTCCATGGGGTAGCAGCATTGATAATTCCTGTAAGCTTGTTAAAATTCAGAATCTCAAGCCTACCCCAGACCCAGTAAATCAAAATCTACACTTTAGCAAGATCCCCTAGTGTTGTATAAGCTCAGTACCATCTGTAACCCCTGGCCTAGATTTCCAAGGTCTCAGTGATGGGTGAGCAAGATGATTCTTGTATCAGAGGGATAGGAGAGAAAGAGACTCAATGAAACAGAGATAGGTGAAAACAGAAAGAGGAAGTCTGGCCTGCTGGGCAATCACTGAATTATGGAAAATTATATAAAGTCCATCCCTAAGATCCTAGCATTCAGGGCTGGGGGCCCAGCCTGTTGGTGCCAGCATAGGCTTATGACCACTGCTCTGTTCAGTCAGACTGTCCTTCTCCTCCCATCCTGGTTACCTGGTGGACAAACACCAGGACAGGCTGATTTCTATTTCTTTCACTCACCTCTTTGCTGACACTGCCTGGGCAGGTCAGTGAGAAGAAGAGGGACTAATTCACCATAGCAGGTCCTATTATCAAATGGGAAAATTCAGCACAGTGAGTTTTTTCCCATATGGCACCCAAAAGAGCTAACATTAAGGGGGTCATTACTGGTGCTTTATTATTCTCATTTTGGTAAAGCTATTTTGTTCACCCCGACACCTATGCTCAAGGTTAATTCTGGGTTATTTTCTCCCCACAGGCCTGTACAGAGTGCCACAGGGAAGAGCATTTAGCAGCACCAAGCAGGAGAGGCAGAGAGCCTGGTGTTAACTCCACATGGAAATTGGCTTAGTCTGATGGTAGGGGAACATGTGTTTTTATGGTGTGAAATTTTATTATGTGAAAGAGTGACAAGCAGCTCAGGAGCCAATGCAGCTCCTTCTCAGGAGCCCTGGAACTCGGAAACTACCACAGGGTGGCTCCTGGCAGTTTCCCCACGGTGAGGGTGTGCTAGAAGGAACACTCAGGGACAGGGAAGATGCCTCGCCTTACTGGCATGGTGGCTCTTGGGAAAAGAGCAAATATGTGCAGGGCCGGGCTGAGGGGAAGGGAATAAGTGGGAAGCATTGTCTTACAGGCAACCAAGAAAGGCAGGCTGGGTTGGCAGGTGCTCAGTCCTCCAGCTCCTCCTCCCTAGGCAGGCGCCGTTAGACCCTTGCCTTTGCCCCACAGGACACTGCAGCTAGAAATACGGCCCACACATAAAGGAGAGCAGGCAATTAAATGACCAGTCTAGGCAGAATCTTCTCAGTCACAGCCACTCTTTTCTCCCTTCTTTTAAGTCATACTCTCCCACTCAATATCCAATTTTCCTTCTTCTTTATTAAGAGAACCCTGATTTAATCCTGGGTGGCAAGATGCCAAGCCAAAGATGCAGCTTTTCATTCTCCTTTTCAAGTGAACACAGCCCATGAGACATTAACAGAAGTCATGAGGTGGGGCCGGTAAACAAGCTCTTCCACCAGGCTCACTCAGCTGGATGCCACTTCCTCTTGGCTCTTCCATATTTCTGCCTGATCTGTGGACTTCTGTCTGTGTCTTGAGGCCAGTTCTGTGGCAGAATTACACACTAGAGAGATACCAAAGCACTTGATTAGGAGACACTATACCAGATGACTACTCTATCTGCTTGCTTTGGAACCACTGCCTAAAAAGCTGCTTTTCTGAATTTCCTGTGCATGCACGGAGCTCAAGATTAAGTGATGCAGGCATTTGTTTGGGCAAGAAAGTTTATCAGCTACAACAAACCCACTTTTAAATATCAGCAGTTTAATCTAATAGAAGTGTGTCATTCACACCAAACCCAATGCAGGCTGAAACCTTCCTAGAACCCAGGGGCCTATTTTCCTTCTGTTTTGTGTCTGCATCAAGCTATATGCCCACTACAACCTCTTTCTGTAGTCACTAGATAGAAAAACCCCTGAATCATTTTTTGTGGGCCAGGACAAGGTTGCATTGGTCAGAATTCAGTCACAAAGGAAGCTGAGAAATGAACTCTTGTTCTGGCTTGGGGGAAAAGAACAAGCTTTGGTAAATATGTCATAGTTTGTCAAATACAAAGGAAAAAAAGGAAAGGGAGAAAAGGAAAGAAAGAAGAGAAAGAAGGAAAGAAAGAAGAAAAGGGAAGAGAAAAAGAAAAGGAAAGAAAAAAGGGAAAGACCAGCCATTGTTGAATTGTTCTCTAAAGGTAATGAAAGTATGTTTTCTGAGATACAAACTATGCCAACAACCACTGAACCACTGCCATGTGATTCCAGAGTGGATTAACATGCTACACAGCCTTTTCTGCTTTCAGCAAGGCTTCCCTGAGCACCTGCAGAATTCGGAGCACGGTGGCTGCCCTTCATGGGAGGACACCTCTATGCAGAGTGTGAGTCACAGACCCATGCAGGCTGGACCAGAGGAGCCTGCTCTGCTCAGTGAGGTCACTAGCTGAGTAATCAGGTAGATTACACTTGAGCCTCGGTCTTTTGTTTCAACCATCCCTGTGGCCTACTGTGGGCAAACAACCTTGCTTTTCTGACCTTTGGTTTCCCTGTTTCCTGATCTATAAAATTTATGTCATAATTCCTGCCTCCCTATTAGAAATGATGCAAGGCACATGGAGTAGAGTAGAAGCTAAGTAGCCAGTGGCTGTTATTTTCCTCTGCTTCAGTCTTCTCTTCAATTGGCTCTCTGGAGTCTATGAAGGGAAACTTCTTAGTTGGGGGCACAAAACCACATCTGCAGTCTCATCTTCCACTTCTGCTCCCATTTATTGTCTATTTCTGCCTTACCCCCCAAATTATTTTCTTCAAGCCTATCAGACCCTTGTATAACTTTATGTCATGTACCCACTGTTCCTTTCACTTCTAATGTGGAGTCTCAATCTTGGCACTCCTGACATTTTGGGCCAGGTAACTTTTTGGTTGGGGTACTGTTTTGTGCAGTGTAGGATGTTGAGCACTACCCTTGAACTCTACCACTAGAGGCCAGTTGCACTTTCTGCCTCCAGTCATGACAACCAAAGATGTCCCAGGGCATTGCCAAAGATCCCCAGTGGCCAAAGTTTCTCCCAGATAAGAACCACTCTTCTGGTATCTTGCTCTCTTCTCTCTCTGGTAAGCGCCTACACATCCTTCAATACTACCTACAATGCCAGTCCCCACTGTGAAGTCTTCCCTCTCTTCTCTGGAATGAATCAAGCATTGTTTTGTTTTCTGTGCTCTCGTGACTCTCCATTTGTGGTTTTCTGTTAACGTTTACTTCTCCTATTATTATTTATCTGTCCACTGGACTTTCTGCTGCCTTGCTCATCTTTTTATCTCCAGCATGCACAACAGTGTCCGGAATCTAGGAGATTAAAATTTTGTATAGTTAAGTAAATAAAGGAATGACTACTGAGTGAACAAATACCTTCTCAAAAGACAGATTACTGTTTAAAATTAATTGGAATGGTGGAATCATTGTCTGATTCAAATTAAAGCTAACAAGAACAGCTGAGGTGTTGGGGGGGGGCTCACAGAAGCATGCCACGCTTGGGCAGAGGTTCACCTGGAACGTTTGGCTTCCAGGAAGCAACAGGAAGAAGCTGGGCCATTAGGAAGGAAAGATGAGTGGATTGGAAGTCTATGGGGCTAGAGAAAGATACAGAGATCTGGGAGGAAACCCGGGTGATGCCTGGGTAATGACAAGTGTGTGAAATGGAGAAGCTACAAAACAAGTACCAGACAAGGTCTCAATGAGCCACTTAAGGCCAGACCATTACAGGTGTTCAGCAAAGGGGTTCTGGCCAGGCTGGGCCAGCTGGAGAATGGGCTTCTGATGAGAGTCCTTGATGCTTCTCTGACTGCACACATTGCCATGATCACACATACTGCATGGGCTCTGGTCCATGCAAGGTGCATCTTCACTGCTTCTCAATACCCTCTGTGCTTCCACCCCAGGGCCTTTGTACATGCTGTTCCTCCTTCTTTCATATTATTCCCATGATTCCTTAGGAACTTCCTCATTTCATTTAGATTTCTGCTGGATCAATAATCAAATTCTTCTGTTACTCTCTATGCCTTAAACAGCTTTATTTTTATTTATAACATTAAATAGTTAATGCTTCTTAAATAAATATGTGCTCCATGAGCACAGGAATTTTTTCTGTTTTATTTGGCTGTATCTTGGTGTCTAGAGGAGTGTCTGGTACATTATCTATGCTTAACCCACGTTTTTAGAATGAATAAGTGGATGGGTAAAAGGATGGACTTTGCCTTGAACTAGCGTCGAATGTGGGCAGAAGCATGGAGGAAGAGGCAGGTGTGAAGCCAGCAAAGGGGTGTAAATGGGAGAAGAGCAGATGTGGCAACCTTTAGGGTGGTAGGCTGTATTTATTACATTTCTACTGTGGGACACAGTACCTGACATCTACAGTTTAATGGAGTTTATTTTGGTTCATGGTTTTGGAGGTTTCAGACTGTGATCAGCTGGTTCCAAGGCAGAAACACCTGGTGGAGGACAATGGTGGGACAAAGACGTTGCCTTCATGGCAGCCAGGAACCAGACAGAGCAGGAAGAGAGCCGGACAGGAAGGGCCAGGGCCCAGACAGTCTCCAAGGCACACCCAGCTATGACCTGGAGACCTGAGCTAATTGTCACACAGGCCCTACTAATCCTCTCCCAAGAGCCAGGACTCCTTCCTCAAAATCTGGCAGGAATAAGGGAGGGCAGACAGATTTACATTTGGCCTGCTACTTCTGCTAAGGCAGACATGTTAGAAAAGATAATTGTAAAATATCAAGTGCCATGGAAACACTTATTAATACCAGGGGCTGGTGCTCTGATGGAGCCGGAGGCTTGCTTGGGCTCTGAGTAACAGCCAGCAGTTCTGAAGCTCATCCAAGGCACTCATTTTCTTGGACCCAAAATCATAATATTCAGTACACAATGATTTAGTGCCTTCTGTCAGAGCATCTCAAAGCCTGCCACCAGTGCCACCCTGCCCACGTCCTCAGGAGGAGGTGGTACTGAGTGGCAGGGGCTCAGTCCGGTTTGTTTTTGACTAATGTGTTTTTGGAAGCGTGTGCACCTTTCCGCTCTCCAGTTTTCCTGCAGTCCATTGGCTTTGGCCTGCCTCTGGGTTCCCCATGTGCTCTTCACAGCCAAGAATAATAGCTTCTCCCCATCCCCCGATATCAAAACCTGCCCCCCAGCCATTCTAGAGACTCTCGAGCTCTGATAGGATTAGGAAGGAGGGACCAGGTGCAGTCAGGTGTGAACTAGGCCCTGTGCTGCTGAGAGCAGCAGCCAGAGGAGCAGCAGCAGAAGACACAGGTGAGGGGAAAAGGAAGAGGAAGAGGACAGAGAGACCCAAGAGGAGGGGCAGGAGAGCTGGTAGGTGGAGACAGAGAGAGTGTACAATGCCAATGGGATGCCAAGAAGAGTTGTTGCTCAGGACAGAGGTAACTCATACGGGCTTCTCACATTTTCCTCTAAGGGAGGAAGAAAGACAAATTCACACAGGCTCCATACTCAGAAAGCATGCATCTCCAAATATCTTAGCCATGCCCTGTGCATGTCGGTTTCCCATAAGGGAAATCTTGTGTTCTCTTGTTATAATGATTCAAGAGCCAACAAATCTGTTGCCTTTCATCAACATGTTGTAGAGTCCCAGAATGGGAGTCTTAGTCTGTTTTCTGTTGCTATAGCAAAATACTGGAGGCTAAGTACTTTATAATAAAAGAGGTTTACTTAGTGCACAGTTCTAGAGATTCAAAAGGATGGTGCTGGCATTGGGTTCTCTCTGATGAGGGACTTCTGGCTACATTACAGTGTGGCTGATACCAGGATACGGGAGAGAGTGCAAGGTGGAGAGGCCACTGGTGAATCAGGAAGTTGGGAGGATTTGAGGCCCAGGTTTGCTCTCTTTGCAACTGGCTTTCACAGAACTAGACAGGGTCCCATGAAAACTCCACTGATCCCTTCTGAAGGCAATGCCTCCAGTGATCTATTATCTTGCATTATGTCCTGTCTCTTCAGGGTCTCCTCATCTCTCACGTTGGCACCAGCACATGAACCTGCAGAGGACACACTCAAACCATTCCTTCTTCCACCTTCGTGCCTAAGCACATGTAGACCATTTCTCCAGATCTTATGGGCCTAGGCAGCTGTGTGGCTGAAGGGGTCTGCAGAGGGCTCCAAAGGACTTCTTGGTGTGTTTTGGCCCCAACCTAGGTTGCATCACCTGCAGGGGCATTAGCTGTTGCCCCTGCTCATGTCAGGTGGGTACTAGGGCCTGATAGGAGACTTGGGAGTGGAGAAGCAAGATCCCCTCCTGCCCAGGGCCAGGCTGAGGAAGGTGGGCAACTGCTTTGTCCAGGGGCCACTGGGCATGCTTGCCCTGGACAGTGCTGACTGGGAGGTGGGCACTCTTATAATTCCTGTGGTCATTTGATTCAAACTTTAGGGGCCACAGGAGAGTGGCAGAAGGTGAGACTGAGGACAGCAAGAGCGTGCTGAAAGGCTGTGGGAGGTGCCCAGGCAGGTGGGTTATCCAGCTTGCCCAGCACCTCCCCATTTTGTGCCTGCCCCATCTCCTTTATGCCCAGCCAGCTCCTTTCAGTCTGAATACAATCAGGCTGGCTGCCCTGCCTTGCTCACCCCTTCTACCTGCTCCCAAACCCATCTCCTCCTATGCCTTTTGATGACTTCCCCTTAGTTGCCACGAAGAAGTGCTCATATCAGCAAACAGATGGTGGCTGAGGCATGCAGCATAACACATATTTATCAAGGCAAACAGCTGTAGCCCATTTCATTCTGCAGATTTCTATTAAAAGTTCTTCAGAGCTCCTAGGCGGCAACCTGAATGCAGCCCCTCCTCCCCCCATCCTTTCTTCCAGGGACCAAAGAGAAAGCGGCCAGTCTCCCTTATTCTTCTTCTTTGCTGGCTTCAATTAAAAAGGCACAATCGCATTGGCAGCCAAGCCTCTCCTGGCTTACTGGGGAGGAGGGGGCCTTGCCCTGTGCTCCTACTTTCCAGCTGCTGGGATAAACAATGGTGTCCAGTAGCTGTGCCCTTGTGCCTACTGGGATCTGTTCAGGCTGAGCCAAGCTCTCTGGGGTCTGAGCAGAGGGAAACTCCAGTTCAGGGAGGTATGAAAAACCCTCTGTCTGCCTCCAGCTCTCCCCCACTCTTTTTCCTGCTTCTTGTTTTGTTTTTTTTTTTCATTTTTTTTATTAGTACCTGTTTGCAGTGCATTATGATTACACTTATCGTGAGGAGTTGGCATACGAACATAACACTTCTTAATGCTTTTTTGTCTCCTATCCCTCCCATACCTACTTGCTTCCTCCAACTCTTGGTTCCCTTCTCATTTGCAAAAGCTTTATTTCCATTTATTCCTTCAATTCTTTCTTTCCCATCCCCATTCTCTTCCCTCCCTCTCTCTTCCCTGCATCTCTTGTTATCCTTCCCATTTGAAAAAGATCTCTCTACTTTGTGTTGTCTTTAATTTATTTTGCTCTTTATTTAAATTTTGGGTTTCTTGTATAAGTGAAACCATGCAATATTTAAGCTTGTATGTCTGATTATTTCATTTAACACTATGGTCATAGCATACATCCATTTATGGATGACTTAAATTTATCTTTCTTTATGGCACAGTAGTACTCCATTATATGTAAATACTGCATTTTCTTATCCATTCATCGGTTGATGGACATATAGACCATTTTCAAGATTTAGCTATTATAAATTGTGTTGCTATAAACATGAGAAGGCTGTATCACTGTAATATGATGTCTTTAACTCTAGAAGGGGATAGCTGGATCAGATGGAATTTTTAGTTTGAGTTTTTTGAGGAATCTCCACACTGATTCTACAGTGCTTGTATTAGTCTACATTCTCACCAACAACATTATTTTTTGTTTGCTTGTTTTTGTTTTTTTGATAGTCAGGACACTGCTATGGTGCTCTCTCACCACCGTGCCACTGTGGCTTTGAACAACTCGGAGCTCAAAGTTGAGACAGACTTTGACATTCATTTGGTTTGAACTTGGGCAAATTCATTTCACTGATTTAGGCTCTTTACTTCCTCTTGGGGTTGGATTAAAGAAGCAAATTCAAGTGCTTTTCGGGCTGTGCAGGTACTACACTTATCCCAGCATTCTTACTATGTCTTGAAGCAGCTCTGGAAGTCTCCTTTCATGAGTGTCATTAGTTGTGCTTTCATAGCTACCTTGGTGCCTTGAATTGATTCAAAACATTTATCTTTCATGGTCATTTTGATTTTGGGGAAGAGCAAGAAGTCACACAGTGCCATATCCAGGGAA
This sequence comes from Heterocephalus glaber, assembly GCF_000247695.1. The sequence continues at coordinate 1,225,964 of NW_004624812.1, forward strand.
TAAGATGGACCAGGACAAGTAGTGCCTTCCTAACTTTACAAAGGCAGAAGTAAAGGTTTAGGGAGGTTGTATAATTTGTTCAGAGTCACCCATCTGGCAAGCGTTCAATTCAAGATCTGAGTCTAAGATATCTAATTCCCTTGACAGTGGTCTTTCTACCTTATGGAGCTACTTTTCTACCTATTAAGTAGTTGCTTACGAGTATGGTTGATTTTCATGCTCCAGCCAGCGCAGCTCTGTTGAGTTTTCTAAACTTAACCCAAGTATCAGTTCCAGAGCTTGTTTAGAACCCAGGCCTCCTGATTCAGGAGCAACCTGGTATCTGTATATTTGCTGAGGACCCCAGATGATTCTCATGATCAGGAACACTTGGGAAATACTGGGCTAGAAAATGCGGCCCAAAAAACCCACCTACCAGCTTTACACTCAGTCAGATATTAGAAGGGCTGTATTAGAAACATCTGACAAGGTTATAAGGAGTGGGCACAGAGTGTGGCTAGCTTCAGGGACTGAAAGAACAAAGTCCATGGCTTATTTCTTCAATTTGCCAAGTAGATACTGAGTTCTTACTTATGAGAAAGGTGCCTTGTTAGGTTTTGGATTGTGGGTCAAGAATGTCATCCAAGGAAACAAAAGGCAGGCAGCTATCAGGGCTGCAGAGCGTTCAGTGGTTTCAAAAACTTATGCCCTGCTTTCCTGCTCTGCTTCAGAGGAAAGACACTGAGACCAGGTTAGGATGTTATCTCTCAGTGTCTGTCAGATTGTGTTTAGTCCAATTTTGCAATTAGCTTAAAGTTAATTTTGGCCAATGAGCTTTTGGAAACATCCAAAGAATATAGGGCAATGTGCCCAGAGCTCGGGGTACAGAGTAGAGGCTATGTCCAGACTCAAGGAGCCTTCAGTTCAATAGGTGAGACAATAGTTGGAATATGTCATTGCAAGATGTCATTCAAGACAATTATAATCTTATAATTATAGCACGACAGGCAATAGTTAGCTCCCTTTTCACTTAATGGCTTATTGACACTTGGCAGGAGAGGCACAAAGATCCCCTGTGGGTCTCCATATCCACCCTCACCCACCACTAGCACTTCTAGTTCCTGCCCTGTTGCTCATGGTGTGTTTAGTTGGCAAGCTAAACACATTCTGTGCCTCCACTCATGAAAATTCTACCAATGTTTCAAGCCCAAATTAAATCCCACCATAACAAAATGATTCCTATCCCTTTCAATAAAACATGACTGGCTGATCCTCGGAAACATCTTGTGGCTCCTCGCTACATTCTGCCCCGCTGCTTGAATTCTATCTTCCTTCCCTGTCACTTTCCCAGGCTCTAAATCTCTGGATGTATGGAGTTGGTTTTACTGGGTTTCACTAGTAGCACAGAATCCTACCTTCCTAGCAGGTGTTAGACAACCTTAATAGTTTGAGTAGCTTCTTTAGAGAGGACACAGGTATGATAGGTTCAAGGCTCTGATCCTTAAGGTGATCTTTGTTAGCTAGAAATTCTAGTTTGTGCCCAGTGAAAACCTGGTTTACATGATTTTAAGTAATACAGAGGATTTCATAGCTCAGATAACTGCAAGGTCAGTGGAGGAAGTTTTACTAGTTTGGGGTATAGGTAAATCAAAATTTATAAATTTCCAGCATTTTTCAGATTTCCTGGGCTTATGGTCTACCTGCTCAGTCATCTCAGAGGAAAGAGAGAGCTTGACAGAAGTCCCAGGCCTGCCCTTTGCTGTGAATCTGATTGGCTACTCTGAAATCCAAAGGTCAGAAGCCCTCCCTTGAACCACGAGGATGAAGGGGTGAAGGATGAAGGCTGAGGGGAGGTGTACACTCTCCATAGGGAAGAAGGGAAAAGATTACTGAGCAGTCAAAATCCATAGACACCCAGTCCAGGGTTAACTTTCTGCAGTAAAATACTCATTTGCCAAATTTTGTTAACACCAATTTCATTTCTGATGCTAAACAGGCATTGTAAAAAAATACATGTCTCAATCACAAGATGAACCATTCTAAAAGCTTGTACAAAGCTCAGGGCAACTTGTCTTTGCTATGGAATATACACCTCAAATCCAACCCATGCAGATTTATCCTCAAGGAGTAATCTGAGGTGCAGGCAAGGAGTCAGGCTGTTAATTGCAGTGATATGTACAGAGTGATAGCAACAAAATTGGAAATAGCATACATATCCAAAATGGGGAAATGGTTCAATACCTTACAGCACAGCCATTAAAGTGATGTTCCTGAAATGTACTTGATATAGAAAAATGTTCAGGGAATCATGATAACAATGCTCAACAAAATGCTAAGATGTAAAAGTATTTATATGTTATAATCCCAAATTTGTGTGACTAGACACAGTTATAGTAAATACTGGAAGGAAATACTCTGAGATGTTGAGTTCTCTGAATGGTAAATTACCAAGGCTTTTTTCTTCCTGTATACCTTACCATTTCCCAAATTTTTGCCCAAGAACAGTATTGTTTTGTGACTGAAAAAAAACATGCTTTACATTTTAAATGCATAGTTCAGCGTCAGTGCAAATGAAAACATAGCCCATTGAATTTGTGGTTATCATAAAGGGGGAGGATCCATTCTCTCTGGGACAAAGCCCAGAATACACATGAAAAAAATTTGGCTTGCCCTGGGCCAGGCTGGGCAAGAGGTACCACAGCTTTCCATTTCTCATGGATCAGGGTCCCTGTTATTTCCATATGGGGCACTATGCTGTTTCTCCTCACTCTCTCACTCTGCCTTCAGGAGAAAGATCCACCCCTGTTCCTATTTATTAAGGTAGGTAGGGAGAGAGAGAGAGAGAGAGAGAGAGAGGAGAGAGAGAGAGATCTTCCCCCCGTAGGACTGCAATAAAGGAGCATATGCATCATCTAAAAAAATTCCTTGGCAACAAAAGCTTTTTAATTGAACACAGTCTCTTCAGCCAACTTATGTAAATTCTATCCCAATTTTGGGCATCTATTTTGAGCACAGAGAGAAGCAGTATGAATCTTGCCCTAAAATTGTGCTCAACAGAAGGGGTGACGCCATATGGATGCCATGTTATGGGAGCCTGTCACCTGCTAACCGAGATGAGAAATTGCAGGTTCTCACGGCCTTCCTGCTGTTTGGGGAGCTCAGGTGGGTGGGGACATGTTGGGCATCAAGTTCTGGTGTGACAGCCTAGCACTTGCCTAGGGCCTTGGAGCCACAGGTGTGAGGGAGTCACAGGGGGAAGGATAAGGGAAGGCTGCAGGCTCTGGATGGGGGAAGTGCTTGTTTCTATCCCAGTGGAGCTGGGTTTTCTTTCCAGTTTACTGAGAATCTGGCTCATGCTTTTAAACTGTTAACAGCTGAAAGCCAGTGCAGGACCCTTTGGTGAACACAGTGACTCCAAAGATGTCTCAGGGAGGTTGCAAACTGGAGAGCGATATAGCTATCCGCAGAGAAGACAGATCCAGAGAGGACTGTGAGCCTCCTCTCTGGGGACTTCTGAGCATGAGCCAGCCTCCCTGTGGGTGCCGGAGGGATGAGTTTTGTCACATGGCCACCACCATTTGCCGTGGGCCCCGCACAGACTGGCTGCAAGGTAGATAACAAATTACGGGTAGGGGACAGCAGGTTGCCTGCTTTGGGTTATAGGTATCTTATAATAAACCAAGAGGGTTTTTTTTCCTTGGAAGGCGTTATCATAGATAGAATGAAGTCTAAATATGATTCAGGAAAAATAATGTGGACCATTTTCACATTTATTTTCTAGGCATAGCCCCCACTTCCAACCCAAGTCACTTCAATCCTTAGGCTACAGTCATGGGGCAGTTCATTGTCCAGTGTCTATTCTCTCTCCTTCCTCCTTAAGCAGTCTTCAGAGCTGCTTTGTCTCCCAACTCATGAATGTTCAAACCGCTGACTGCTGATGCTGGATGACTCAAGGTGCAGAACACGTGAAGATGGTGGTGTGACGGACTCTGCTACAAATACACGCTCTTTGAGGAGGGCTCCGTATCTCCAGGGCTGGCTACAGTGCCTGGCATAGAATCAGCAAAAAAAAAAGTTATTAAATAAATAGTTACACAATTTCCTGGTCCTGTCTGCTTTGCTTAGAGAAGCAGAGGACACAAGGGACATGGGGACTGTCATTGGACAGTGCCGGGTCTAAGTGGTGCAGCAGGCTAGAAAGAGAAGAGTTCTTTGTCTAAAGTCAATGAAGAGTGGGGGCATGATGGTGCACACCTGTAATCCCAGCACTGGGGAGGCTGAGGCCAGAGGATTACTGTGAGTTTGAGGACAGCCTGGCCTACATAGTGAATTCAAGGCCAGCCTGAGCTACAAAGCGAGACCTTGTCTCAAAAAAAATTAATAAAGTCAATGGAGAACATGAAGATATTTGCTTCCCCAATATTCCTTAGTTTTCTGTCTGTAAGATAAGAATGTTTGACACTCAGCAAGTGATTGATTAACTCCATAATTCTAAAGATTCAACTAGATTCATTGAGCTTGTTTTTCCTTTGCTTGGCTGAAGAGCATATGAGCATATAAAGAATAGTGCTTTCTACCTAAATAACCCTTCTGGTTCACGGTAGACATTGCCCTCCCTCCTCCCTCCTCCCTCCCCCCTTCACTCCCTTCCTTCCTCCCTCCCTCCCAGCTTTCTTTCCTTTCACTTTCTTCCTCTCCTCCCCTCCCCTTTCCTTCATCTCTCCCTCTTTCCCTCCCTTCCTTCCACTATACACATTCAATAAACACTTACTGCTTTCAAGGTATCACCATAGTTATTTGGAGTGAAAAAAATGGGTGAAACACAGCTGACTTCAAGGAATTTACAGTCTTAAGAAGGAAAAAAACAAATCAATAGTTTTTTATACTAGATTGATAGGTACTTATGCGGATATATGCAGAGTGCTGTGGGAATACAGAAATGAGATATCTAAGTCAGATTATCAACTCCTAAGAATAGTAATAGAGGCTCCATGATGGTTTATAAAATTGTGTGTGTGTGTGTGTGTGTGTGTAACAGATACAGCAATACACACAGAGAGACAGAAATAGAGACAAAGACATAAAGAGGGAAACACACACAGAGAGTTGGAGAAAAACAACAATTGATACGATACATTTTGGTGGAAAGTATCATTTACTAAAGAAGCCATCTTTGACACTTCCTGCATTCCACATTGTTTCAGCAGAACTTTGGGCAAATGTATGTGAAGTACATATCCTAATGTGTGGCTTATAAAATTCTTAAAAATAGTAGTTATTGATGGTGGTCATTGTAATATTGCTGTTGTTATACATAGTTTAGTTCAATGAACATTTAAGAAAATCTCATATTGTTTAGACACTGTATTGTTGAGCCCTACAGTAATAAATGGTCCAGTAAAAGATATATATTTACACAAGTAATTCATTACCCTGTAGAACAACATGTGTAAACATAGAAATATGAAAAATTAGAGAAATAATGTAGAAAAGAGAATACTTAGGGTGGTTGAGATAGTGTGCAAAGGGTTTTAAAGGATGAATAGGAGTTTCCATCATGGACAAGGAGTGGGAAGGAAGAGCATGGCAGGTGGAGAAATTAATCAATATGGTATGCCCAGGGAATTGGCAGAGAATAGATGACAAGAGGGGAGTAGCAGTTGTTGAGGATGAAAAGCCTGTCAGCAATGGAATAACATTTTAAACAAATCACCTTGCATCAGGGAGCCACTGGGTGCATATTTCTATTATCAAACTCATCCAACTGTATTGCAAGCCATCTACATTTGTCTTCCCTGCAGGATTGCCAGCTCCTTCAATGATGAAGAGATGTTTCTTATTATTTTCTTCACCCCCAGTGCCTAGCAAACTCTACGTACTCAATGCCTATTGAATGAAGAATCAATGAAAATCAGTTCCCAGGAGGAATCCTGGGTTCTTGGGGCCACATGTGGCCCTACATGGGCATTTCAGTGTTGGATACCCACGTGTCCTGGGGTCATTTCCTGGGGGGTGTTGGGTGGCTGTTCTCTGTGTCCCATGAAGAGGTGACCAGAGATGGTTTAACTCTGGAGGAAGACCAGCCCTTGGGGGAACAGGACTGGGGTGGTGGGGATGACCACCAGATCATTTTCTCTAAAATGTTATTACAGAAGACAATTTTACTGAAAGGGCTGGTTTGGGATATCATTCTAACCAGAACGACTCTTCCAGGAAATTGAATCTGGAATCCCTGACCAGAAAAAGATAGCTTTTCAGTAGATAAATATAGGTTGAAACAAAGTGGGACAGACTTTTAGTCTAAGAAAGAAGCTTTTACATCTGGTACCTAGGAGGCCCCACAGGGAGGTGTGGAGGGAGGTACCTGTCCCGCCCTGTTGGGCAGTAGGATAGTTCAAACTGGCTTTCCTGCCTACCAGCTTGGAAAATAGAGATTTGAGGGACGTCCCTTCCCACTTATGCTTTGGGAAAGGTCCCCAAGAATGACCATGGATTGCTCCCAGAGAATCCAAGCTCTTTGAGGGGCTGGAGGAAGCAGGCCTTCGCCTCCACTTTCAGATGTTCAGCACCTGCTGCAGTTCCTGGCAGTTGGTAGGAACATGGTCACTGGGTTGAATAAAAGAAATTAACAATATTTATAAGCAGCTTGCTATGTGACAGATGCTATTTTAGGGGTTTGCCGGTATTTATTCATTTAATCTCCACTGCAAACCTATGAGGTGTCACTGTGGATAAAAGTCAGCGAGATGATGGTCGATGCAACATCTCCCGGGCCAGCTGTAGTGATGTGGCTGCACTGGGGCTTTCTGTAGGGTAAATAAAGGGCCATCTGTGGTAGAGATGACATCTTTATGGTTGCTTCCTGACTCTAACCATGACATGAGTAGGAGAGATTACCTAGTGGCTCACAGTGATCTGCTCCAGTCAGAGAACAGTTTATGACAGCCATTTAAAGTCGCTACGAAACCAGGCAAGTCTCAGTCTCCCTGTTGCGTGATCACATTGATGGTAAACACAGTTCCTTTCCTTGAAAGCAAAGCTTTCTCTGGGCCAAACTGTGGGGCTGAGCATGTGCAGAAGTGTCTGGGGAGGGCAGGTCAACCTAGACAATTAATGCAAGCACAGCCGCTATCCCCAGTGGAGACTGGTCTCTTAGTAGCAGTTGCTGGGTTGGCAGCTCAACCCATCTCTTGCAGTGCACTTGAAGGGAGTATCAGTTCTTTCCTGTGCCTTCCCCTCCTGGACCTGGGGGCAGAGTGGGGTGGCCTCTGACCTGGGTGCAGGCAGAAGTGCAGGCTTGCACCTGCTTCTCTGTCCCCAGGAGAGGAGTGGAGCTTGGGGAGGCTTGAACCATCTGTGTTTGGCACGAATGATTTCTCCCTGTGGCTGACCTCACCACCATGACCTCACCTGGGTGGTCAGCAGCAATGGACTCAGCTTTCGATTATCCACATCCACAGAGGGAATCAGGGCTGTGTGTTCTCTAGAACAGGGGGAAATTCAGGACCGAATTTGCCTTTGGGATGCCTCTGCTGTTCTATTTCACTTACGTAACATAGATGTTGAGAGGTGAACGGGACCACAGAGATAATGTACTCCAAAATCCTTGTTTTACAATGGAGAAAAGGGAGAGATCGAAAGGGACCAGCTGGACGATGCCATTTCATGGGGTAATAGCTGACTCCCAGGCTATTACATATTCCACTACATTATTTTGCTTCCCAAAGACAAAATGCCTCTAGCAACTAACAAGCTTCTTTTGGGTTACTGTCAGGGTGATGATCAGGATGAAGACAGTTCCCTGAATTCAAAGCCTGTGTTTTCCTGTAGATTCAGTCACTCTGCCTCAGGTTTGCCATCTGAACAGAGACCAGCCTGGCAGTACTAGTTCTTCCTTTGGTGGCCCAGAACCTCAGCAGCTTTGGAGCCAGCCAAGCTCAGGTGTGTATTCTACTTCTACCACTTCTTACCTTCCGGGCAGTTTGGGTTTTTTTTCCTGAACTTGGTTTCTCCTTTAGAAAAAATCAACAATGTACTTATGAACTCCATTTGTTCTTGAGGGCTCGTTGTAACTCAATTTGGTTGTAAGTCAAGACTATTTTTACCATAAGAAGTAGTGGAAATACCCATAATACATCCCAAACCTCCCAAAGCACCCCTTAACTAAGCTTTTCACAATAAATTAGGGTTGTATAATGTACATAATTTACCAGAAACACCATTAATTTTCCTAGTGTATTCACCAGCAAGTTATAAAATGTACCTAGTTTACCAGAAACTACAATTTCATACTGTACTTACCATTCAAGTTGACATCTTTGGCTTTCAGGAAGGGAGGATGAAGTGGAAGGTGGTTATTTTTTTGGAAGGAGAGTCCCCTTCCATAAGAGCATCAGGAATCTGGCTCTCTGGTGTCCTTTCTCTCCATGGGAGAGTCTGTAGCCCAGTAGGACCTGCTTCTGGCTCACTAGGTCTGAACTTTTTGAGAACTAAAAACTCGTCTGAGGTTGTCTGTTTCTGTCTTTAACACTGTTCTGTAGTATGATGTGACATTGTCATTAAGCAAGTGAATGCAATGATTAACTTCTTCTCTATAAATGTTTGTAGCTCTGTCCATTTTTTAGGATTTCATTTATTTCAGAAGAACTTTGCTGTGCTGATTACTGAAACTCCTCCTTCTCTTCAGAAAGCTCCTCAGCTGCCATTCTTTGTTGCTCAGCAACAAGTTGCTGAAGTTCCTCTGTAGACAGTTCCTCTGAGTGTTGCTCCACCAGTTCCTCAACATCACCACTCACTACCTGCAAGCCTATGGACTCTGCTATAGTGACAGTGTCATCAACCACAGGGACAGTTGAAGGCTCAGGCTCCTCTACACAGTCCTCAAAGAGTCTCTCCTGTATAACTTTAGGCCACACTTTCTTCCAGGCAGATCTCAGTGTCCTTAGAGAGAGATTGGCCTGGGATTTCTCAGTTAACCTCACAGAGGAAAAACAGCATTCAGGTTGTAACTCAAGACTTTGGTCCTAAGTTAAAACTAAAATTCCGGTCATAATCCAAGTTGTTCATATGTGAGGTTGATTGTAACTAGAGGGTCCATTGTATTTTATTTCTTTATGATGTTGATTTGGTCAACAATGTCATGTACCTGGCACAAGATACCAAGCTGTGTTGTCTCTATGTAGTGTTTTCCTTCATCCTCACAATTAAAAACTTAAAAAAGTGAGCCAGGCCAGGGATTTAGCTCAGTGGTTCTGCTGCCTGCCTAGCAAGCTCAAGGACCCGAGTTCGATCCCCAGTACCAAAAAAAAAAAAAAAAAAAGTGAGCCAGGTATTAGTATGATTTCCATTTTACCAAAAAGGAGAGTCTGTGGTGCCAAGAACTCAAGGTTGTGAGCCAAGTCTAGAGGCTGACTTTTGGTGAGCTTCGATGCCCTCTTGGTAAGCTTGGAGAGTCCTGAGCTGAAAAACAAGGCCTTTGGTTTGAAGGACAGACATATTGGCAAAGGGTTGCCACCAAGTTTGCAATCAAGCTCTGCAGGATTTAGGAAGGGACACTTTTCCCAGAATGGAAGGCCGGAGAAATCTTCCCAGAGGAGGTGATACCTCTCCTGGCCTGGAGGCTAAACAGAAATTATCTAGCTGCAGAAAGCATGATATTGATATTCTAGATATTCCAGAGAGATGACATATTTTCAAAGACCTAGAGGCATAGACTAGTTCAGCACCGCTTGAGGCCATGCAAATAAATAGCTGTGTGTGACTGGAGCCGGGCTGGGTGGGGTGTGAGGAGAGTCAGCCCAAAGTCTGATCTCACCATGTCATATATACCATGTTAAGAGGGTGGGGCATCTGGATCCTAAAGCACCGGCGACTGAAGATATTCTTAGTAGGGGGTGACATCATCAGATTCGAGTTTTAGAAAGATTGCTCCCTACCTCACAAGATTTCTGTAGGAATAGTTACAGCCTAATCAGAAAACTATTTCAGATTGTGGCTGAGCATGAAGCCAAAATAACATACAAAGCAGCTAATTAACAGTGTTTCCAAACACCCTCCCTGGATGTTCCTACCTGAGGTACTTGAGCCCTGGCTCCCCTTCCTGGCTTCATCACAGACCTAAAGTGTGAGTGCCATTGTAGAAGCCCCAGGGTGGAATGTGACAGAGCAGGAAGGTGAAAAACTAGGTGGAAGGCACTCACATCTGCATGCTGTCCTCCTCCTGGTTTAAGGGACCGTGAATGTACTGACCCACCTGTAAGGGCACCTGGCGGCTAGACTCTCATCCATCCTACAAGGGCAGCTCTGCTGGCTCGCTTGCTGGAAGTGCATCTGCATCTCTGTCTAATTGACTTCTCATCTTTTAAAGAATATATTTTTGTGCTGTTGCCTAGAGGCATTCAGGTAATGGGTGCACTTTAAATAATGCCACTAAGTAAATAACTGTATTTTCTCCCCAGGAAATCTGGAGGGACTAGAATTCTATTGCAACTCTGAAAACAGTAATACCTGGAAACATTCATACACCAACTTTCTGAGTGATTCTAATCATTGATCTTCAGACAGAAGAGACTCAGCTGTCACCAAACATGGGCATGAGTCAGGTTGGAAATGCACAGCTCCGTGACTACCTACCCCAGACACCTGTGGGTCCACACACTGGGAGCTAACCCCCTCTAGTGTTGATTAAAATAGATTATTTGCAGCCAGGAGAACAGATCTTGTAGGTTTGAGTGGCAACTCTTTGAGAGGGTTCTTTCTGCCCTTCACTCCCTGTATCTCATGCACATAGCAGTGAAACCAACCATTTAGTTTCTTAATCTTAAGTCTCATGGTGACATCATTACATATTTGATACTGGGCTCTGGCTATTCCCTACACCCCAGGTCTTGGCCTCCCCAAACTGTGCTGTGTCTTCAGCTTGCACTGCCTTCTCCTTTCTCACTGTGCTGTGAGGTCCATTCTGGTTACTACACTCATTCATGCTCTTTTCTGCCCACAATACCCTCTTCTATGTCCACGCCAGTTCTTCACCTTCCAAGTCAAGGTTCATCTTCTCTTTGCCCCATACTATAATAAATTCTCCTTGCCTTCAAATCCTGCAGCACTCAAAGTACCAGTGGATTACATTTGGGAGAGGCCATCTGTGCTTTTGTTTACCTGTTTAGGGCCACAAAAGATCTTTAGGGTGGGAGGCTGACTTGTCTGGTGGTAGCAGATGCTTCACTTTGTCCATGCTGTGGAGCTATTGACCTACAGCAACCCACACCTTAATCTTTGCCATAGGACTAACTTAGACACACAGGGACCTCTCTTCCTGTCCTCCACCCAGTGTCTTCTAATACCCCAAACCCAAATCTTCTCTAGTAACTTCCCAAAAATGTCTGAGTTACCAGCACTGTAAAACCCAGCTTGAATTCTATGCCTTGACCTAGAGGATTCCAGCCTACTCTCAAACCTATATTGATTTGTGGTGAGCATGCAGATTATGTGACACTGAAGAGCGGTTTTCTTTAGAGTCCTGTCCTGTGATTATGCACTCTTTCCTGCTATATCCAGCCACATTCATTTTGAGAAAATGACAGGAGGTTAGCTGGGCCCTAAAAAATAGCAAAGCTCTAGTTAGAGAGAAACTCTCCAGACCTGGCAGCTCATGAAATAGCTTGGATCCATTTTACAGATGTAGTTAATAGCTGAGGCAGTCCCCTCTACCTACATTTTGGAAGGACAGTAAAAGTCCAGCCCCAAGCTTCAGAACCAGCCAGGCTGTCAGTACTCCTTTCTGGACCCTGAACTTTAACCCCTTATGTTATGTTAAGCTAATAAAGTGAATTAATTGAAAGCAATGCTTTTGGCTAGGCAGTATATCTCAATGGTTAGTGCTTACCTAGAATGCACAAGGTCCTGGGCTCAACCCCAGCACTGCCAACAAACAAACCCAATGTTTTGAAAAGGAGGGTGAAGATTATAGAGTTTAGTTTTTGAGGAACCCTACTGGAGCCCACTGTCTTGGTAAAATATGAAATACCCATTCCAGAACTCCCATGCAAACCCCTGCAAAAGCTGTCAGCCACAGTAGAGAAGCAGATCTATGCAAGTTTCTTTGGGGGCTTGGCCTAACTGATCCCCTTTCTCCTCCTGCCCTTCTTTCACCTATGGGCGATATTCCACTTTAACCCTCTCTGATTTCTTCTTGTCAGATTTAACAGTGTTCCTCTGGACCCTCCTCCCAGAGAACTGAAGTTGGTAAAGGGGAGGCAGTAGGGTCCCATTGTTGCAGAACTTCTCAGCTCCATCCCAAAGCAAGCCCCAGGGCTGATAGGGAAGTGATTTATACTCCCAAGTGCAGTTTTTTCCATTGTTGGTTCCGGTTTCCTGCATCACAAATCATTTTGCATATTAGCATTACATTGATGACATTCAGAACAGGTGCAACTGCCTATACACCAGCTGCCTCGGCCCACTGAAAGCGGCAAGCCGAGACCCTGGGTGTGTGAACCCTCCTCCTGATAAGCTTCAGAGCAGGTAAAATCATCATTAAAGGAAAATTGACTTGTAAGAACATGTAAGATTTTAGTCATTGCATCTAACCACAAAGAAAAGCAAGGCGGCAGCGGCCAAGGGAATCTCCTTTAAAAATGTATTCAACAGAACAACAGAAATGAAATTGCCATCTCAGGAGAGTGGCATGACATAGCTGTAAGATGCCAAGGAAGCAGACTGTGTTCTTCTGGAATGGGGGGGGGGCGTCACAACTCAGAGCTGGTGCAGGAGAGACGTTTAGTACAGAAGGCCAGAGAGAGATGTGGTACAAGGTTCTACTTTCTAAAGACAATGGGGCAAGATCTTGTATTGGGGGAAGAAAGAAACCCCAAGAAGTCTGAGATATTCAATTTTCAATCTAACTAACTTTGGACCCCAAATATGCCCCCTCCATCATTTTAGATTCTGTAGGTTAATATCTAAGATGTCTTCTGTTTAAAACAAAATGACCGAAGACATTTCACAAAAATCGGCTGGAACTTAGGAGCAGAATGAGACTTAGAGTGGTCCCGATCTGACTTCCATGTGCAATTCTGGCCCCTGCTTTTATCCCATTACCATTTACTGAGCACCTCAGCATGCCAGCAGCCAAGTGTATTGCTTAGTCTTCACCATGATCATACTTGGCAGGGATTAATATCCTCCATCCACAAATGAATAAACTGAGGATCAGGGCAACTGTTATCTATCCCAAATCATGCAGATTGAAAGAGGCAAAGCCAGGATTCGAACACTAGCTGACAAACCTAGAAGGGCTTAATCCTCACCCTCTTTTCTTCTTCAACAGAATAATATAGGATTTATTTCAGAACCTTAACAAGAAAGAGAATACAGGGCTGGGAATTTAGCTCAGTGGTTCTGCTGCCTGCCTCACAAGTGCAAGGTCCTGAGTTCAATCCCTGGTACCAAAAAAAAAAAAATAATAATAATAACCAAAATTGGGCCGGGGATTTAGCTCAGTGGTTTCGCTGCCTGCTGTGCCAGCGCAAGGACCCAAGTCCAATCCCTGGTACAAAAAAAAAAAAAAAAAAGAAAAGGAAAAAGAAAGAATACAGCAAAGCCTCTTGCATAATTCCTTTCATTCTCCAGCTTGTATAGAAACAGCCACATATCACAAAAATGGTGGGTGAGAAGTACATGTTCTCTTATCCTAACTCTGGAAACCATGTACTCCCAGAGTTCAACAGCATTGTTGAAGTGTGGTTGACAAACAATAAAGAGTTAGTGTGTAAAGCAATCAATTAAAACTCTAGTTGGTCTGGGTCTCTTACAGATCAGGGTAGGGGCAGCCTTTTTTCCCAGTGCCATTGTTCAGTGGGCTTCAGTTCCAATTGCTCTGCTGTAGTCACATTTTCACTCTTCACCTCTACCCAAGCAGTTTTTTGTTCACGGTTAGGGAGGAAGAAGATGGAGGGTTCTTCAGAACTGAAGTCCAGTGCATGGGATCAGGCTCTGGTCTTAATTGGTCCTCTTTTGATAATTCCCTACCGTTCCCTTGGTGGGCTATGGGAACTTAGAGGTGTGGGTGGGGTGCTGCAGGGACACATGGGGCAGGTCTTTCTACTTACTGATGAGGAAATTAAGGCCCAGAGAAAGAGAATGGGAAGTAAGGACAAAGGGAATGATAACCCCATTTATCTTAGTATCTCTCCTTGATAGCCCCTTAAATATCTATACTGCAGAGCACTGTCCTGCTCCTTTCTCTGACCTGTGTGTTTTGTGGGGACTCCCCTCATCCCACCCTGAACCTCCACAGTAGATGGGACAGAGATGCTGTAGCAAGAAAATGGGTCCAGGGTCTCTGTAAGCTTCTACAGGAAGGGAGTCGGGGGTGGGGATCATAGAAAATAAGTGAAGAGATCCTCACCTACACAGGTATTGGGACAATGAGGGAGAACACAGCTCAAACAATTGGGCAAAAACTGTGTTGTAGCCTATTATATGCACCAGGTCATGGGCCGGGAGCCACAAATGCGCTCATGCACAAAAAGGTGTATGGTACACAGCAGAAAGTCCCAAAGATCTTGCTGCATATGAAAAGAGACAAGACACTGGCACATAAGAAAGAAAATAGCGCATTGGCCACCCAGAGTGACCTCCCTGCCCACTTAGGGGAGGGAAGCAGAGCTCCCTGTGGTCCTCGGGGCAGGGCTTGGGAAGTTCTCCTCAGGGACTCCATCCTCATGCTCATTGTGTTTCATGAAACAAACCAGGCTCAGAAAGACAAGGACCACATGGTCCACTCTTATGTGGGATCTAAAACAGTTGATCACAGAAACTGAGAGGATAATAGTGGCTACCAGGGGCTGGGGAGAGCGGGGAAAGGAGGCATGGGGGAGAGGTTGGTCAGTGGGTACTAAGCTACAGTTACATAGTTCTGGTGTGCAGTCTCCCAGTAAGTGACTATAGATAATGACAATGTATTGTGTATCTCAAACAAAGCGAGAAGAAAAAGGATTTTGAATGTTTTTATCACAAAGGAATAATAAATGTTTGAGGAGACAGATAGGCTCAGCCTGATTGAGACATTACACAATGCACACATGTTCCAAGACCTCACAGGGTACCTCATGAATGGGTGCAATTTTTATGCATCAAGTAAAATATAAAACATTAGAAGGAGAAAAGGCTCTGCTCTGGTGGTCTCTTTAGCATCACACTTATACCACACTGGCTGGAAAAATTCAGTGTAAAGCCAACCTTCTTGTTAGACGGGAACTCACCCCCACTCCATCAAGACTTCCACTGGACCTGATGGTGCTGCTGGATAGAGTCACCCCTCCTCCTCCATCTCTGAAGGCCAGCCCAGTGGCCACATCTACATAATGCTTGGGATTTAATGACTTTTTAGAATAAATCTTCCAATTTAAAAGCTTGGAAGGTGGGTGGGACAGTATCATGGTTGTCCCCACACTCAAGGACAGTGAGGTCAGAGAACCTGACTTTTAGAAGATAGAGTTAGCTTTAAGTTCCTGTTTTCTGGGTCCTTGCATGAGGTCACAGGGCCTTTTTGCCTGTCTCTTGGGTGCTGATTACAATCTCACTGCCATAGTGTGAGACCAAGTGAAACTGAGTTGGGCACTCAGGTGACAGATCAGCTGGAGTGACAGATCTAGGATGGTGGCTGGGGATCACGTAAGGTCCCTCTTTTGACAGAGACCTGCTGCAGCACAAATGGCTGCCCAAGGCCATGTGTGTATATACAGTCTACTGGGGGTGTAGGAATATTGGGTTTTAACTGAGCAACTAAAGTAGGTTTGTTTTTCCAATAATCCCCATCTTAATTAGTGTCATTTGCAAAAAAACGGCCCACTGCACACTTGCTCCTGCTGGAGCCTCAATTGCAATCCTGGGAGGCCTTGCTATAGCCTCATTCCTGCAGGCTGACTTTGCCCTGCTGCAGGAAAAAATGTAATTTTGTTTCAAAAACCTTGGGGAGGTCTCAGGTCTCTCTGATGGAGAGGAAAACAAAAAGAGAAGACTGTCTATAAGGATCTTCTTCCCTTGTGCCTTGGCCCAGCGGCAGTAATTACACAGATTAGAAGACATGTTTAAAAATCATTTCGCATACAACCCTACCTTACTTCTCAGGACACCCCCGGGCCCTTATTCACTATCCTGGGAAATAATGCAGGCACCCTAGTCATACCTCACTGTGTCTTCTTGGAACTCAACCAATTCAGCTTCCATACCTCCCCTGGAATATTTCCTTGACCCTCTTCCCCAGGGGCTGAATGGGGGCATTTTGGAGTTTTCCAGAGAAGTAGAACAAAATAACAGTAATCTGGGGGCCAGGGAGACACATTTCTAACCACAATAGCTACTGAAAATAGTAACATTAATTGCACTTGCTTATTTAGGACAAGCCCCATACCATGCATTGTTCTAAGCTCTTCACTTGCACTGAGTTCTTGTAGAAACTTTAAATTACATTTACATTTAAATTTAAATTTAAATGTTATTGTTCCCATTTTGGAAACCAGGAAACTGAGTCTCAGAGAAGTTCACTAATCTGAGGGACATGCAGGTAGTGGTGATAATGCTGAGGTTAGATCTCAGGTCTACATCTGCTTAGCACTATGGGCCCCTTGGTGTGGCTTGCCTCTTCTTTGGGTGCGCTTATCTTTTCCCCTGTTTTATTTCTTTTTTCTGGCCTATGTCATTTCCATCTTGGACCAGTACTCCTATTATTCAGGCAGGTGGCAGCCCCCCCCCCCCCGTTTTCCCACCTTGACAGGAATCAGCTTTCTAAACGTTTCCTCTTCCTTGTCTCTGTATATCAAGGCTCATATTCCATAGCTCGCTCCCTCCAGCCCCTGATAGAAGTTTAGACATGCAGCTGACTATTCAACTTGAGTCCTGTACCCTTCTCAGGTAGGAGTTAGAGCAAGGGCAAGTAAACCAGCAAAAAGTGGTGGGAAAGAATGAAGAAGGCAGACAGAGCAAGGACTGAGTCAAAACATCAGGAAACCAATAGACAAGGGTCACCCTGCCCGCTGCATGTGCAAAACCAAAGGTACATAATCCTGGCCTGCATCCAACCTCATTTGCAGTACTCACTCCCAACGGGCTTTGAACACTATGACACTTCCTCTTCAAACCTTGTATGGTTAAGATGGGTGGGTAGACTCGGGTGCCCCATTGGGCTATGACTCTCATCAATCCCCGGCCATAGATCCTCCCATAAACCCAGGACCCTGAGAGACCCAGTACTGCACCTGCCTTCATCATGGCTGCAAGCTTTCCTCACTGGCCCACTCCCACCCTGTGGAGTGTACCTTTGCTTCTTTCACTTTTAATAAATCTTACTTCTTGTTACAGCTCTTAAGTGTCCTGTTCAATTCTTTGTTCTGGATACCAAAAACCTAGAAACAACTTCCCCAGGGACCCTCCATTGGGTAGCACTTCCTCATTGGAAGCACTGGGTATGGGGCAAGGTGGAAGGCTGAGAGGGTAGAATTATATCCACAGCACCATGCTTCCTATGATATGCTTCATGGACAAGAATACTGTTTCATTGCTAAAAGCAAATGCAAAAGAAATTGCAATAGAGCACCCACAAATTAACCCAATTCATAGTATTAATGTTAATGATGGGGCCCCTCCCAAATAATGCTTACTTTTTAGCAGAGACCTTTTTTAATGAGTTAGGTCAAAGGGAAGTTTCATTTGAGAATTTCAGATATTGCGGGGAATTCCAGAGAGTGTGATATTCATGATCATGCCTTGGTGAGGTAGTACTGGGGTTCTCATGATTCCCCTCTGGATGGGCAGGGGCTGGTACATGTGTGTGTGCAGGGGTGCGAGCTGAAGGGCTCTTTCCTGCCTGACCACAGCATATCACTGGCTTAAGCCTCAGTTCCTCATCTTCATGCTTTGAGGGGGGTTTGGGGAGTATACAACTGTTTGTCCCTCTCCTTCTTCCACTGAAAGCAACTTCACATAGGCCACCTGAGCTCTGCCTCTCCACCTTGTCAAAGAAGAAAGCCGCAACAACCATGTAATTATGACATCCTGGGGGTAATTTTAACTATAAGTCATTATTCTAAAACTACTGATGCAATCCCCATTTGCTACCACAAAGAGATGATTCTCACTAGCCTGAACTCACTGTCAAACATGCCAGGAGAAATAAAAAGGTGCTAATGCAATATAGCCCAGAAATAGAAAATAAGATTAGAGGCGATGCTTGAGATTTCAGGCTGGGGAGGGGGGAATAGCACAGGGTTTAGTTACCAGCAGATCTGTCAGACAAAAAGCCTCTGAGGTCATTGATACCGGAACCTTCATTAAGACAAGTGGATAAAATTAAAGGGTGTTTGTTGAGGACTTAATTTTTTCCTGGAGGTTTGGAGTCTCTGAAGGGCTTTGGAAACTGGTTCTGAGGCCCAGGTACTGGAGCATGGGAGGGTACATTGGCAGTCTCATTCTTCATCATTGTTTCAGTGTGGCCCTCTGAGAACAGGTTTCAAGAGAGCCTGCTGAATACAGAACTGCTACAAAAGCTGTGAGCTGAGACACTCTGACCAGAAGCTGAAGCCTCTGAGAGAGCATGTGGGCTCCCACATCTGGAACAATTGTAGCTCACCCCAAGCATGGGGAGAGCAGAGGTGGGGAGACATGTGGAAACATGGGAACAGGCCTGGCTTTTGGCAAAGTTGGAAGCAGGCAGTGGTTGTCTTGTGTGATGTCTCCATCACCTGCTGCTTTCGAGGTCTTTCATTGATCTTGGTGCATTCCTGTAGCTCTCTGTGTCAAATGACTGTCTTAATATATCTAATATATTGATTCCTTCAATGTTGTGAAGTGATTAGAGTTCAGAGGTGTTAAACAGTCCTTCAGGAATGTGTATATTTGTTGAAAGGCAATTTTAAAGCTAGAAAGGGCACACAGTCCTAAGGGACTCTGCTCTTAGTAATGGAATGCAGGTGTTGTGCTTGGTCAGTGAAGAAAGACAAGGGAACTGGCCTCTTCACTATACTCTGAACACTAAAGTGTGAGGTTGGAAGCCAGGGCTTACCTTGGTCTGGAATCCTGGCTGAGATGCTGTCCTGTGGGTGCATTCCTTCATTCTCAGCCAAGACTAAAGGGATGACACTAGCCTGAGCTCTTACCCTGGAGGTAAGAGTGGTTGATATCCTTGATGGAAAGCCAAGAGTCAAGTTTTCTTTGTGAGATGGTGCAAAAGAACTTCCTGTGAAGTGTCAATGTTCCAGGATTTTTGGGAAGGTTTTACCAGAGCCACATAAATCCAAACAAAAGTCTTTTCTGGGCTCTTTCATTTTGGGAGTAGCTGAGTCCTGGGGAGATAGTGCTTAGATTTTGCACAGATGGAACACTAGGGACCCAGAGAGGGGCCAGCACTTTTCAAGGGTCCCTGAATTGGGCATGGGGTGGATTGTTTTCTAGCCCATCCGGTATCTGGGGGCTAAAAACCCATCCACCTTAGCTATAATCTATCTGTGACACCTGGTCTAGAACTTTAGCCCTTTTAATTATGTCCTGTCAAATATGAAGACAAGTCTTTCAAACTCAGCACCCATGGAAATGGTGTCCAAAGGTCTGCCATCTCAAACCTGGTGGCATTGGGCTCATCTGACAGCTTGTTAAAATGCAGAAGCTCAGGTCTCAAGTCACATTTGCAAAGCTACAATCTGAATTTCAATACATTCTCCAGGTGATGTTTATGTTACAGCCCGGGAAACACTGGCTCAAAGCCCTGGATCAGGTGTAAAGGAGATGGATGCTAGTCTGGGGATCTCTTGGGCCCCAGTTAACTTCTATGGAGGTGGAATAATAGCTTCTCTGCTGCTTAACTCACTGCAGTGCTTGGAAGATCAAATGACACAATAAATGGGAAAGCGCTCTGAGAACCACACAGTGCTTGTGAAATGTGTGGCATTTTCATGCTCACTGGCAACTGCCCTGGCCCCACCCTGTTAGCCAGAGAGTCCTCTTCATCTACCCAGCCAAATTAATCGATTTCTCTGCTCTTGATTCTATACCCTCTTTGAAACAACATCAATTTTGGTTGCTTTCATCCAAACTCCAAAGAGTATTTGAATTCACATTATTGCCTTTAGTGACATTCTCTCTTCTTTGCCTCCATTTATTTTTTTTGACACACATTTTCCGTGGTGCCTGGGACCTGGTGCAGAGGAGATTAGCATGGTGTTCAGCCACCAGCCATGGCTCTGAGGAGCAGAGCTTTCTGTTTATCTCTTAGAAGCAGATGCTTTGGATTTGATCCCTAGGGGAATTTATCAGGGTGCCCTGAATTCATTCATTCATTCATTCTCATATTCCTCCCTATCCTACACACACACACACACACACACACACACACACACACACACACACCCTCTTCATGTCAACCATGTCAATGTTGTTTGCTGTGTATTTGGAAGGCTCTTTTTTATACTGAGCCACTTTAGGATTAGCTGCAGTTTAGCTCCCTTCCCACTGAGCTCATTCTTGGGTTGTGTTTCTTTACCCATCAGTGGCAGCCTGGTTGGCTCAGGTCCTTGCTTTCACATTTTTCCAATGCACATGGATTTCTTCCAGCCTGGCATTTTCAGAGCAGTGCTGTATTTTCATTTTCTTTCATACAGGTGGGTCTACTTTGGATGACTTGCAGCACTCAGAGAAACAGAAAGTCATTGTCCATTTGTTGGTAGAGTTAGTTTTTCTGCCTTTTTCAGCATGAATGCACAGAAGCATACACTTATAAATGTATAGTTCCCATTGTAAATGAGTGGTTAGGTGATTGATTTAGATAGTGGTTGATTCATATTTTTATCTCCACGAATGGCTCCATGTTTAGTGAACAGGTATGCACATTTATATAAGTGTATGAGAACATGTATGAATTCATTTAATGTACTCATTAATTCAATACATATTAAGCAGTTACTGTGTTGAAGGCACTAGGCTAAGTGTAAAGATATAAAGATAATGCCTTTGTTTATAGATTTTTATAGTTTCCTAAAGGAGATGAGTTAGTACATCCTGCTTTAGTCTAAATTTGTAAATAATATGGGTCAGGAAAGAAATAGTATGGGATCAGAGGAATATGGCATTGCTTTCAGCTGGAAATCAGAGGGTGACGTTTAGGAGGAGATGGCATTTGAGCTTGAGACTGGCACCTGTGGAAATGGACATTAAAATAGGAGCTGACTGTGCCCTAGCAACCAAGGCACAGAACTAGGAAAGTGATTCATTATGGCTGATACACCCAGGGTGGGTAAAGGGATCAGTGTGTGATGTAGTCAGCTTATGTTAGATTATAGGGAGACCCTGGCTGCAGATTAAGGAGTTTAAATTTTGGACCTGGTAACTAAGGAGGCATGAATATTTTAGATAGGTAAGAAAGATGGTCAAATATTAGAGATGCAGAAAACTAGAGGCATTAAAAGCAGTAAAGAGGCTACTACAATAATCTTGAAGAAGGATAATGAATGTCTTTGTTTGGATCTTGAGTGTCCCCCAAGGGCTCATGTCTTGAAGTCTTGGTCCCCAGCCTGTGGTGTTATTGGGAGGTTTTGGAGCTGATAGGATGTAGGCTTCAGTGGAGGGAAGGTACATCATTGTAGGCATGCCTTTAGGGGATAGCAGGACCTCAGCCCTTCCTTTTTCTCTTTGCTTCATGGCTGCCAGTGAAGTGGGCAATCTCCTCCACCAGGTGCTTCAACATGATGTACGGCTTTGTGACAGGTCCCAAGTGACAGGGGCAAGTGACCATGGACTGAAACTTCTGAAACCATGCATCAAAATAAACCTTTCCAGCTTTTGGCTTGTTTATCTCAAGTGCTTCGTTATAGTGACAGAAAGCTGATTTATGCAATGAGCGTCTGATTTGGGGTGGCAGCAGAGGCAAATAAAGGATATTGCAAAGCCAGTATTGACAATACTGGAAAAGTGTTCTCTGCACAGTGCTGCTGCTGATGGTTTGGAGCCTGAGATTATGAGAAGGTCGTAACAGACACAGAAGTACAGGACCAGAAAGCTCATGTTTGGGATGGAATATTGGAGGAATGGTGAATTTATTTAGGATGTATCAAGTTGAAAGCAGTGGTGGAACATCTAGATGGAGAAATTTAGCAAGTCTTGAAACACTTGGAAGAGGCACTTGGGAGTGATTTTAGGATTGAAGTTAGATTTGATGACCATGTTTAGAGAGAGATAATAGAAGCTTTCAAAGATATGTATGATTAGGGGAGAAGACACAGAGAAAGGACTAAGAGCTGCTAGGGGTAAATATCTATATTCAGGAGGAAGAAATAGAGGAAGAAGAACAAGGAGACAGAAACACACCTGTGTGTTGTGCCTAGCTAGCATGAGCGCGCATACACACACACACACACACACACACACACACACACATGATTTAGATTAAAATGCACACACATCCAGACTACTGGTATGCTTGATTCCACATGAATGGGAGAAAACAGGGAGGAGATAGTACCTCAGTAATCAGGAAAGAGAGGTGACCAATAGCATCAGGTATAGGGTGAAGAGCCATATGCTACAATGGATGAATAGTTGGTTTTGTGTGTGCAAGTGAAGTGCTTACATGAGGACAGGCTTTTGGAATATTGCAGAGTATACACACACCTGTGAATGTACTTCTAAGTGTTTGAAAGGGAAGGAATTATAGAAGCAGGGACCATGAAAGGAATGGGATGGAGCTGTTTAAGGGGAGATAGCAGTAACAGAATCATCGTAAATCAGAACAGATGTATACTGAAGAGAATACTTTCTTGATTGTTATGTTGATTTCTTACACCCTTACCTTGGGTTCTGAACTTTGATTCAATTCTGTGTGATGTATTCAGTTAATTTGGCTTCATTTTAGCTCCTAGACTTTCATTAGGTATAGGATTTCTGGGTTGCTTTCTTTGCCCTAGATCTCTCTCACATCAATGAGAGCCTTTCTGTAATTAGGCTCTTGATTATGAAATTCACTTTGAACAGAAAATTGATCAGAACTTTTAGCTTGTTTCAGGATGTACACTGAATGGTGGAGACCGCATTTGATTACCAATTTTAAGTATTCCCTTTAAATAGGGGAGGTCAGGAATCACATTACCTAAAATTAGTCAAATACCAACTCACATTGAATGTGGAGAGGCTCTATTTTGGGACAAGAAACCAATGCAAAAGATCATGATTAGCAACAAACAAAATAATGGATTTAATTCTCAATAATGTCTCATCATTTTTTCTCTCATTATGTTCCACCTGATTTTATTTCTCTTTCATATTCTTATTTTCTTAAAGTTTAGTTAACATTATATTCTCAGAGCCAAATCCTTATGAGGGATGATTCAGGGGATGTAACTCCAGTCAATATTTAAATGCCATTTCTCCAAAGAGTAAGAGATATGGGAAGAGCATGGGACAATTTGGCTTATACACTGGTCATGTGCACTTTATTCCCATCATTATTAGTTTTTACTTAACAGCTATTTATTGGGCTCATACTGATCTGCATCTGCAAGAATTCTCCCTCTCTTCCTCCCTCCCTTTCACTCTCCTAGCTTCTTTCTTTTCCTTCCTTAATTACAAAACAACATGTTAAACATTCTGGTTCTGAAAACTCATTCCAGTTCACAAAAAAACCCCTGAATTCAAAGACCTCTTTCCCCTTCAGGGACTTTCTCAGGAATTCTGTGATTTCCCTTGTGGCATGCCAGGGTCATCTGGTGTGTGTGTGTGTGTCTGTGTGTGTGCGCGTGTGTATGTGTGTGTGTATACTTGTGCATTCCTTTGAAGGGGATGAAAACAGGTTTTTCTTTACAAGGTATGGAACTGGTATAGTACTTCACAGTTGGCTGACTAGTAATGGGATTTTTCTATCAGAAGCTGCTTTTCTGGATCCTGAACTGATTATCAGATGCAAATCCAGCACTGCATGGTGATGAAACCAAACCACACACATGCCTATGTATCCCTAGATGGCATCCACATGCATAGACACAGACACACATACACACAATTTTCATTAACATACATACACCTATGTATCATTGGTACATTTACTTTCACAGAGTTAAAAAGCCTGTATTTTTTCAGTTTCAAAAGATAGCCAAGCAGGAGTTATTTGATATAATGGAAGGAGTTTTAAAGGGCTCAGACATTAATAGGGGAATTGGAAATCAAAGGTTATCTTCTCAGTGGAAGAGGGGCTCTACCAATTATGGAAGGAAATGATGGTAATTCTGTTATCCTCATTATTTGTGTATCTAGCTGTCCTCTATCAAGCACATGTCACTCTAGGGCCAACATGGGGCTTTCTTCCACAACTTTGGCCTACCTTATTCTCCAACATAACTATGGTAGCAGCTCAAACTACAGTTATGATTCTGTAATGATTTGATTGTGTGGTTACTTCCACCACTTCCTGCCCAACTTGAAAAGGTGAGTTGCCAGAAATCAGGCCTGACAGTAGCTCCCATGGATCCTCCAACACCAGAGTTGAGAGGTGATTCAGAACTTTCACTGTTGGACAGCACAGGGCTGCCATTTGGGACCACCTCAACTTCTTATTCTGTCTTCTTGCAAATCAGATAGCCCTTCCACTGCTCCATGAGGAAGAAAGTGACACTTCTGACTTGGCATCATGGGGAGGGCCCTGAAGGGTTGGAACTGAGTATATGTAAGATTTCTTTTGCCATTTCCATCTACTTTTCACAGGCATTCATCTTAGGACTTCTCAGAAGACAGGCCCTTCTCTACCTCTCCTGTCCCTTCTTGCTCCAGTCAATGGTTTCATGCTTTATTCTCCTTATTTTTCCAGAATGAAAGAGAGGATTGGAGTCTGCAAAGATGCACACTTAAAGGAAAGCATTGCTGCCCAAATAAGTTGTCTTTTGTGTCATCCTATTTCCCATCTGCATCATGCATCATGCTGCATCATGCATCATGCATCACGCTGGGTAACAGGAGCAAAACACATGGGTTGAATGAAAACATGCTCAACGTCATTTGTCATTAGGGAAATGCAAATCAAAACCCACAATGGGATTGAGGAAAAAAACAAAGGAATTAGAGCTTTTGTAAATGGGAAAGGGGCCAAGATTTGGGAGAAGCATAGAGGCGTGGGTGGGGTAGGGGACCAAAAAATGAATTAAATGCATTATGTACATGTAACAACTTCCTATGGTAAATGCAATAATTATGTATTGCAAACATGTAGTACTAAAAAATAAAATGGGAAAAAAACCCAGAATGGGATATTACTTCACACTTGTTATAAGGGCTCTATCAAAATGACAAGAGGTAAGAAGAGTTGGTGAGGATATGAAGAAAAGAAAACTCTTTCATACAGTTGGTAGGAATGTAAATTGCTATAGCCATCATGGAAAAGAACACAGACACTCTTCAAAAAATTAAAAATAGAACTATCACATGATCTATCAACCATTCTCTTGGGTATATATCCAAAGGAAATGAAATGAATATCTCAAAGAGGTATCTGTACCCTATGTTCATTGAGCATTGTTCACAATAGCTAAGATATGGAAACAACTTCCTTGTCCATTAAAGGATGAATGAATAAAGAAATTGCAGTACATGTATTCAGTGGGATATTATTCAGGCATAAAAAGGAAGTCTGGCCATTTGTGACTCATGAACGCTGATGAACATGGAGGATATTATGCTAAATTAAATAAGCCAACAACAGAAAGACAAATATGATATGCTCTTACTTACATGTGAAATCCAAAAAAGCCAAACGCACAAAAACAAAGAGCAAAAGGTGATTTCTAGGGACTGGCGCACGATGGAATTGGGGAGATACTGGTCAGAGGGTGAAAACTTTTACTTACAAGATGAACAAGTCCTGAGGCTGTAGTATAGAGCATGGGTGGTGATAAATGTGTTGATTAATTTGATTGTGGCACTCATTACACTTTGTATACATATATCAAATTATCATGTTATGTACCTTGATATATACACACTTTATTTGTCAACTAAATATTTTAAGAGATTGAAAGCTAAAGGGAGGCAAAATAAGCCAAAATAGGAAACTTCTCTTTCTACAGAGCTGATGACTGGCTGGGATTTCCAAATCTTCTCTATAACATCCAGTCTCTTTTGTACTTTTGACCTGCCTATTATTCTTAGAGGTCTCTAAAAGTTTCAGCACCCTTCTTGTTACTCCTAGGAAGGGCAAACAACTCAAAATGAATCATTATTTTTTAGTGGTCAACCCAAGTTAATTCATTCATTAATAAAAATACAGAATCTTGAGTGAGAGAGGTTGTCTTAGTTACTTTCTCATCACTGGGACACAGTACCTGACAATCACAACTTAAAGCAGGGAAGGTTTATTTTGGTTCACAGTTTGTATAGGTTTCATCTGTAGTTGACTGGAAGGCAAGAAGGCATGGCAGAGGAGCATAGTACAGGAGATTTGCTTAAGGTATGGCTATAAGGCAGAGAGAGGGATCAAGGGAGGAGGGGGGGAGATAGACCTTTCTAGGGCAAGTCCCAATGATCCACTTTCTCCCACCAGGCTTCACCTCCCAACATCACATTTTGGCATACACTCAACAGTTGGACTAATACACTGATCAGTATCACACTCCCATGATCCATCCCCTCCCCAAATCCTCACCTATGAGCACATGAGGTTTTAGGGAGACATCTAGATGTAATCATGATAGATATCATTTTCATTTTTGTTCAGATAGTGAAATCTTAGTTATTCTCATATTTGGGTGAGATGAAAACAGCTAGATCTCCATCAGAAGACAAGGTGCAGAAAGGACATAAAAATATGCTATACGGTGGGATAATGTGGGATGTCCAGTGCTGCCATGCTAATTGTGAAGTGTCAGAGAGGCTGATCAGTGCATAGAGATAAGACAAGCTCTGTGGTCCTATTGAGAGAGGTATTGGGGGAGACGTGGTCAGGTAGAAAGATATTCTCAAAGGGAAAGATTTAGCTTCAGTACAAAGACTTTCTAAGAGTTGGAGCTGCCAGAAGGAGAACACTGGGGAGAGTGCCTTTCAGGGCAGTGTCTGGAGACAGGCTGGAGAGCAGAGTGATAGAGACAAGTGAGCATTGATGGGGTGGCTGGAGGAAGTGACCCACTTTACTGCTGGTTTTGAGAGTCTAACTAAGATAGCCAACAACCACTGAATACAAAGAACAGACATACACCTGCCATGTTTCTCTAGTTATCTTATTCATTCCAAAATGAGGTCTAAGGATAGACTCTTTATTCCCTGACATTTGAGGTCCATGTAGACGTAGGTCTATGTAAGTCCACAGCCAAGATTCTGATCTTTGTGCAATGAACTCATGGAAATTGTTTGCCAGACAGCTAGACCATAGATTATGGCTAAGGAGGTAAGATCCACACCAGCAAATCCTCATCTTCCATTAGCTCCAATTCCCAAAGTGAGAAATCAATGTTTTCAACTGCAATTTGAAACAATTCGTTTTTGTGCCCACACGTTCTCAAAGAATGACTTTTAAAGAATTCCAAATAAACATTTTCAGGAAAGCTAACAAATTTGTATTACTTAATCCAAGGAATGCAAACAAGTGTAATTAAAGTGAATACCCATAAATAAAGTAAATACATTACTTAGGAAATGAATTAATTAGTGTTTAATTACTATCAATTACTAAAATCACTACAGAATTACTTGCAGAATGGATTGAATCTCTTGCTCCTATTAATAATTTCCATTGCTAATTGTATGCAATTGCATTTTCCTTTCTTTGGGTGCAACTCAGCAGAGCTAATAGGAGGAGGGAACAGCACAGTGAACAATGACAGGAATATTTTTTTTCTTTGTTCAGTTAAAAACAAAAGTGGTTTAAAAAATATCTGTCTGGTTGTCTAAAGCCAATGTAGGTGAGGAAGAAACTCAGGAAGATGGGTTGCTCTTATGGCACAAGATGCTCCACACCACTCCCTGGTGAGGAAGGATAGGAGGCATTCACTTCAGGGTCCAGGGTGGAGGTGTGTGTATGTGTGTGTGTGCAGAGAGGAGAGGGGTGGGTGTTGGGAGGTTCACTGTCTGAGCAGAGCTTGCAGCATGCTTTGCAGAACCTACCTGTAGATTGGCAGACAGGCAACTCCACCCCGGTCTTGCAAGGTGAAGGGATAGGTTTGATGTTTACCTAGAGGGCAGAGTCACCAGATCGTCACCTCTGGTGTCATACTCCTTAACAAGCACGCAGTAGGGCAAGAGTGGGAGAAACAATCCATGTAGATGAGAGCCTGAGAGTAAGGAGTGTCTGCCAAGGGCCCCTCTGCTGCCTGCCATGCATACTCTCACTCTCATTCTCCTGCTGATGCAACAGATCCTTTCCTCTTCTTTGCCCTTTCCTCCTCTGTCTCCCATGAACACTATCAAGTCAGAGGCTTGGTTTTTGGTTTTTTTTGGTACTGGGGATTGAACTCGGGTCCTTCTGCTTGTGAGACAGGTGGCGGAACCACTGAGCTAAATCCTTGGCCCGAGAGGCTTGGTTTCGATGGCAGCCTCCCCACCTGTGAGACCTTGGGCAAGTTACTTAGCCCTCCCGTGCCTCAATGTCCTTATCAACCTCAGGTTATGAGTGTCACATACCAATTGTTGCCATTAATAATTTTATTAATGTTACTACTACATATTAATTTGTGAAAGTGTTGAGGGGATAAACATGATGTGGTGGTGAACTAATTAGAGGGATGGAAGGGGCAATAGAAGAAGTAAAAGAAAGGTGAAAAGAGGGATTTGTCCTGAAGTGGTTTGTCTGTGTATTAGTCAAGATTCTGCAGAGAAATAGAACCAAGAGGCCCAGGGGGTGGGGCTGGAGAATTATGAGGGGTTGGTTCACACGATCTGGAGGCTGAGAAATCCCAGAGTCTGCTGCCTGCAGATTACAGGCCCAGGAAAGCTGATGGTGTAATTCAGGCCCAAATAGCCCTTGAACCAGAAATACAGATGCATGAGGCCAGGAGAAGACGGATGTCCCAGCTCAAGCCGAGAGTGGGAACACATTCATTCCTCCTTTGCATTTATGTTCTGTTGAAGCCCCAAATGCATTGAATGCTACCCATCCACAATGGTAAGGGTGATCTTTGCTTAGCCTATTGATTCAAGTACTAGTCTCTTCTGGAAACACTTTCAAAACACCAGAAATAAGGCTTTCTCAGCTCTCTGGGAATTCTGTAGTCTAGTCAAGTTAGCACCTGAAGAATGTAAAAACAAAAATCTAAAGCATAGAAGCAGAGAGTAGAATGATGATCATCAGGGACTGTGTCCTGGGAGAAACAGGGAGAAGTATGTGGAAGGACCTACATTTTCAGTTGTATCAACAATTAAATTCTGGGGATCTAAGGTATGCCGTGGTGACTCTAGTTAATAATGGTTAATAGTGGTACATTTGACATTTGAAATTTGTTAAAGGAATAGATTTTAAGGGTTCCCACCACACTCACTTGCCCTCAGGCAAAAGGATAACTATTTGTGGTGTTGATGTTTGGGTTGATAGATTTTGGTAATCACTAGTATACACTATACAGGTATATCAGGTCATCATGCTATGTATCTTGAATATATACAATTTTAACTTGTCAATAATGCCTCAATATAGCTGGAAAAGAAAAAAAAAGATAAGGGAGAAACCAGGAGGAATAGAAAGGTCTACCGTTGACACTGATCCTGCATTCATTTACTTTATTACGCATCCATTACTTCCTTGCCTGGTGACCATCAGCCTGTTAATAATTATCTCAGCTCCATATCAGGGTCTCCATCTTTAAAAGAATCATATCCTGTTTGCTTTCCAGCATTGATGTGAATCCTGGAATTGGAATGTTCTTGAGCCACCCATGCTAGCACAAGACACACAGGTTAGACTGAATAAATAACTGGTATAGCTGGCAGTAAAAACAAATTGACGTGTAATATTGACCATCTTACTGTGTTTGCAGGGAGGTGACATGAACTCTTGAGGAAGGATGGTGAAAAGACAGCATGTCTCTGTCCTGGCCCTGTCTCCACCGACCTGCCCCATTCCTTCCTGAGATGCTACAAATGGCTCTTCCTTTCCTGAAAATGCCAGAGCCTAAGCTGGATGCTTTTGTGGACCAGATACTTCTCACAAACTCACCTGCCCTTAATCTGGCTAGACTATGGTCACTCCCTCTGCTGCCATGAGTTTAATATCCTGATGACCACACACAGTGACAAAGGAGCCCTTTCATCTCATTGAGTCCACTCTAACATTCAATGGATGATTTGCAAAGGCAAGGGCCAAAGAAGGAAGCTTGGCATTTTGAGTACCACATGGATGCTAGGCATTTCTGCCTTAGACCAGAGGCCAGAATGACCACTCGTGTGTGTGTGTGTGTGTGTGTGTGTGTGTGTCTTTGTCCTAAATGACTATCTTAACTTCCAGAATCACTCAATCATTATGCTGATCCTCACCCTGAGACCGAGCTTTGTCCAAGGGGTGCTTGGAACTGTTCCCTTCAGTGTCTTCTGTGCTTCATCTTATTTTAGTTCTTATTTTACTCGTTCATTTATTTCTTCAATGTTGGTGAGGTCCTGAGTACAGAACAGTGGAGAGGAGACATCCCTGCCTTTAAAAAGCACAGCTGAGTGGGTTCTAAAATGCAGTAGGAAATGTACCATGAGCTTTTCATAAGAGGATAAAACAGGAGTATATTCAGGGAGGTGTCTAAGAGGAAGGACCCTAATCAGGGACCTGAGACTAGGTGAGTGAAAAGAAGAATCATGATCCCTATTCACCAGAAGAGGAAACTGGCAATCAGAGTCAAAGAAGTTGCTTAAGACACCCCAAAGCAAGGGAGATTTTGTCAGAATTGAGATTTGAGTCAAAGTCTGTGGACATTAATTGGTTAACAACATCATGCTGTCTTTTGTTCCCATCTTGCCTTGAAGCAAAATGCCTCACCTCTTGTGCTCCTATCCCCCCAGTTTTGCTAAAACCCTAAGTACCTGTAGCAAAAGGTGAATGGGTCCAATTACCTGGGGAAGTCTCGGCTCTGCATTGATCTGGGGTGTAATCCTGGGTACACAGTTGGCCTTTTCGGAATGTGAGATGGAATACCAGCCTCACAGCTGTGTGAGGATTAAAAAAGAAATAAAGATATATATTTTTTTGTTTCTAGAGAGCTTAGCATAGCTCCTGGTACATAGTAATTCAGTAATTATTCAATACATGATAGATAACATCATTATAGTGGATGCTAAGCCTCATTTTTTGGTTTCAGTTGATTGTTATTAAGCCAGGCTAATGTGTTGCCCGATGAGGCATTGGCTTGAGTTGTATTTGCATTTTAGATGGCGATACTTGAAGATGAACATTTATAAAGCCTTAAGAAGAGCAGCCATCTTCCTCCTGCCCTGGGAGACAATAAACCAAGATTGGACAAACCCTTGCTGTGGGTCAGCTGGAGAGAGGTGGAGATGTTTCTAAGCTTTACCAAAGGTAAACTCTGATAGGTGACACCCAGGCATGGGTACAAGATTAAATAGTTTGACACCTGCACCCAAGCCTCCAGCACACTCCCAGGGAAGAATCCTGAGAAGCCTAAGCTCTGCTCTTCACCCCATCCCCCCTGTGCTTACTCAAAAAGGAAATAAGCCCCAGCAAGGAACTCACCCTTTGAAATGTCAGAGTCCCAGAGGTAAGGCCGAGTTGCCCTGAAGCCTCCAAACAGCGCTGCTCCAGCCCTCTGGTCCTTGCAATCTTGCTCCGGGAGGCTGCATCACCTCTACAGGCCTCCTGCAAAGGGGAGAGCAGCAGGGGTCATTAGTTTTCATTTGCTGAAAGCAGCAATTTAATCCTAACCTAACCAGACCCTGAATCTCCCCCTTTCCTGGGCAAAGGCCCTCCCTGGGAATGATTGAATTTCACAGGGTGCCATAAAACAAAGAGCTTCTGCTGAATCAGGCCCTGGACTCTCAGACCTGTAAGTCAACCCCCTTACTCTTCAGGTTGGAGACATTCTTCACCACAGCCATCTCTTTCATGGCCCCTGCTCTTTCAACTACCCCTCCTACTAAGGAGGTGACACTAGGTAACACACCCTCTCTCAACTCAAAACCCAGCAGTGGCCCTGAGTACCCATTTAAAACATCTGTAAAGGGGCTCATATTAAAACAGCCTGACCCCCAGACTGTCAGCTCTAGTGGGTCTCAAAATAGTTTCAAGTTGCGTATGGTTGCCCATTCATAGATGGGACCAAGAGGAGTTCTGTGGGGACTAGACCTTTCAGAGAAATCCCAGTCTGGAGGTTCCCAGAGACTCAGCTCCTGGAATAGGACAGCAAGAATTGTAAAATCAATTCTCCAGAGACCTTTAGCTTTGCAGGGTGTGTTCAATAAAGGCTGTTGGTTAGGATAAAGCAGAGAACTAATCAGCCAAGAGATTTCGTTTAAATGGAAGTTTTCAGAATCTGCTGTTGAGCACAAGTCAGGCTTGCGAAAGAGGTAAGATTGACAGAAGCTAAGACCCCAAATCAGTGTTTCTCTCTTTATCCTCCCTTTGGCCTAATAGATTTTACAAGCTAAAGCCAGTCACTCTCTTCCCTGAAGAAGGACGTTGTATTTCTTTGGCGCGCTGGGAGAAAAGAGGAGGGCTGGGATATAGGGAACCATGGCTGGAGTCTCTGCTTTGCCTCTGATTCTGGTTCATGGTAAGTTGGCCTAAGCCTCAGTTTCCTTCCCTGTAAACTAGGGGCGGGGATGGTCTATAGAACTAGATTATCTCTGCGCCCCTCCCATTTTAGGTGTTTATCTGACCTCTAGGAGGCAGAGAGTGTGGGGTATCCGGGAAGCCACGGAGTAAAAAATAGCTCCATTTCTTGGTCCGAAGGGCCAATGTAATCAAAAGATCCTTTTATCCCTGTGTATAAGCTGGCCTAGGAAAGCTGTCAAATATTTTTTGGTGTACCATCTAAAAGCACCTTTCAAAAGTCACCTGGCAGAGACTGTGGCAGCAGAAGAGATGATTCCTTGTTCTAATTGCCATAGCCCTCTCTCAACACCTCCATTCCACCTTCCACCTCCCAGCTGGCTCATCTGTGTTCAAGAGGTGGCTAAGAACAAGCACTCCGTGGGCATACAGCCAGCTTCAAATCTTGGCTTTGGCAATGTGTGTGATCTTGGGCCACTTGCATCTGCCTCCTAGGTCTGCTCTGTGTTAGGACAGATTGCAGGGAGCAGCAGGGCTTGCTTTGTAAAGCTGGGCAGCAGCAGAGGCAGAGTGAAGTCCTGGCTCTATGAGGTACTTAGCATTGGAGGGCCAGGTCTTCATTCTCTTTATTTCTGCATCTCCTGCTGGACTCACATGGTTGGCCCAGGTGTGCTCAACCTGAATGAATGAATGTATAAGTGAATTAACACAGCCGGCTCACCCACATGGGCTTCAGGCACCTGTCTCAAGATACAGATGACTTGTAGGACAAGCATCTTTGGAAAATGCTGTTTTGGTTCTCCAAGGAAAGCTGTTTGAGAAATTCCTTTGTCCTTCCAAGAGGCTGGCTCCTATGTAGTGTCCTCCCCTGCCCTGCCTGGTGCTCTGCTCTTGGCACAGCTTTAACCGTCATGGGCTGCTGAGGGTGAGCAGGAAGCTGCAGGAATCCTGTGGGCTTCTTTCTCCCCAGACATACAGCATGGCTTCTCCACAGATGTGGCATCCCAATCATGCATGGCACCTTTGTCATCTAACCCTAACTAGAGAAATGGAAATGCCAGCTGTGGGGGCAGGGATCAGAGTTCTTCAACCTTCATTCGTCTCTTCAGCATCTCAATCATCAAAGAAAAACTAAGCATCTTAAGGATCTCTCTGCCCGCCTGGAAATCCAGTCCAGGTCACCTGAAGTGAGAACTATTTCAGCCTACCTGTTGATCCAAGTGACTGACAATCAACACCCTTTTCCAAGATTCTACTGATCTACCTGGCCTCAGCACAGTTCTTCAATGCCTCGAGGACCAGGTCGTCAGGGGAAAGGTCTGCCACCTTCCTGGGACATCCCAATGGATTCCTGTCACCACCAACACTCGGCTGCTATTAAGCCTTCTCTCACGTGGGCCTCCTTAATGCTCCAAAAATTTCTAAGTGTCTGGTGTGGCGGTGCATGCTTGTAAACCCAGGTACTTGGGAGGTTGGGGCAAAAGGATCTTTTCTATATGACAATACAGTAACATGAAGCCTGTCTTATTACAACTGTACTCCTGTTCTGATGGATTTTCTGTGCTGTTGGAGAAATCACATCCTTTCTCCTCCACAGTGGCCTTGATCTGTCTCTGGAAGTCCATGAGGATGCTAACCAGGATCCTTTCACACAAGCCCACTCTGTTCAGTCTCCTCTCCCATCCTCCCCCACTCACCCTCACCTTCAAGGGATCCAACAGACCCTTAGAGGGGTTTCCAGGATTGCCCCTGGCTCTGAGGCAACATAGGTTGCTGAATTCCAGCTCCAAAAGTAATTATCAGGACTGAAGTTGTAGGGAGGGCCATCAGTCCCACTGAACAGTTGCCTCTGTCCCATGACCTACCTGGGGGCCTGTCAGAAATAGAAATAATCTTAATGAAAAGGCACATTTCTTGGTCCCTGTGCTGACTGAGCAAAATGTATGGTAGATTTTAATAAGAGGATGGGAAGACTGCTTTTAGCAGCAAAGCAGCCCTGGGGAAAGGGGGTGAAGGAGACCAGCAGGAAAAATCCCTGGTGTACATTAATGGTTCCTTCTCCCTTCTCCCTTGCTCTTTTCTGTAGCATCAAGGATGAGTACAGAGGTGGGTTATATTCCTGGAAGTCAAACAGGGAGCCATCTGTCAGAGAAGGACCTGCCCACGACAGGAATGGAAAGTCATAAAGATGTCATAAAAGTGAATCTTAAGCACTCTCCAGCTTCCTTTTTTAGCTCCTCCCACCTTTCAATAGGGCCCAACCTCTCTCTCCATTCTTGTTCTCGTCCCTTTTGCTGAGAAGTAAACGCCACCAACTGTGACCAAGAAACTGACTTATTCGCTGTGGGATTCCTGGAAATTAGCACAATTCCTGCTTGGCACTCGCTGTTTTTTAAATATTTGTTAAAGAAATGGAAATCTCGAAGCCTCCACTCATACCTAGATGTAAGTAACTGATAACAACTGAGAGCTTTACCACCTCTGGGACCTCTGTATTTCAAACAGATCAAAAGGACATGGGAAGAAGTTTCATTAAATTGAATGGTAGGAATTCTAAACATCAGCATTGGATTCTTTTGAGCTAAGGACCTTCTCCATACTAAATCCAAATCACAGAGGATTGTGGCCTATCTGGGCCACTGGAAATGGGTGAGCAAAAGTTCTTTGCATTTGCAAAGAGCAGCTGTCAATTTTAATGCATCTAAGACTTTCTCCTTAAGGGGGAGCATTGAAAAGCCTGTGCTCTGTTCTATGCTTCCTGAAATCATTCCATTTAAATGCAGATTGGGAGCTTTCCTTCCTCTAAGTGGTCACAGAGAAGACACAGTGAAGTCGAAATGATAATTTCCTTAAGAAGAAAGGGAACAGTTTGGTTTATTTCCCTTTGGCACTGACTGTCATTTTCTCTTTATGGTGGCATCCTTCATTTTCTCTCCCACCACACACCTTAGATGGCTTTACTCACCCCCAGTCTCCCCAGTTTTTACATGGATAGTCTCCTTTAATTATGCAAATTCTCCAAGCAGCTAATATTTCTGTACTTTAAATAGAAAGAACCCAGCCCCAAGTCCTGTGATTATCTGCTTTCTCGGGTCTATTTCCCCATCAGTTCCAGACCCTTTTAAATAGAACCAGAGGTAAGATGAAAGGCCCACGTTACTGGGAAATTAACAGGAGGGGGTGAGATCATTCAAAAGAAGGCCTTTTCCAACTTTTGATTTTTAAAAGACATTTGAAAATTCTTCTGTTCAGAACAGCTGACCAAGGCAGAGAAAGCCTCTCCCAGAACAAAGCCAGAATTTATTCTGTTTGCCTGAGAATCAGGACCAATGGGATCTTTTCCTGAGTCTCTCGTGATCTCTTGGAAAAGGAAGCGGTTAGTTTCCACAATAAAGGGCTGCTTGGGCAGTTTGGCCCCACATCTACTGGGATCTAATGAGGGTCTGAAGCAAGCTGAGTCCCTGGCTGAAACATCCATTGGTTTGTTGTCCAACTCCATGCTCACTGAAGGTTTTGACATGAGAACCAGACATGTGTCCAAGACCAGAGTGGGACTGGAGTGAATAGCTTTGATACAGTGTCTATGTCTGCTGCCCACCCTCGCCTTTGGGAGGAATGATAGTTCATTGCCTGGGAAATTCTAAGAAACACTCCCCTGAGGTCCTTCCCAAAACCAAGCTCTTCACCTGTAGATCTTTCTCCTAAGTAGTGAGGTCTCTGACTCCATCTGAGGGAAAGAGGTCAAAGATCAAGAGAGCACAAAAATAAAATCATTGATAGTCCTATCTTCCTCTGTCCCAGTGGCTTCAGACTCTGCTTGGGAGCATGACCTTAAAAACAGAAATAGCTTCAAGAAGACTTCAGAGAAGTTCATGGAAATAGAACCGAAACAGTTACTAAAAGAAAGTCAGGAAGATTCAGAGCTTTGTCTTTCGAGGAGTCTATAGTCTGTAGGAAGAACACGCAAAACAGCGGTCAGGATGCCTGGATTTCAGGCCCAGGTTAACCACTGGTTGGATTTACGATATGATCTTGTCAAGTTACTTTGCTTCTGAGTCTTCGTTTCTGCATCTCTAAAGCAAATGAACTGGTCTACATGGTTTTTCACCTCTCCAACTCTGAGATTTCTGGAATCTGTGAAGTGTGTGTGTGTGTGTGTGTATGCAAACACCTGTTCCCTTTCCCCTCTCTCAGCAGAATATGAAGGACTGAGTAACCCTAGGAGTAGAGGTGGGCATACTTTCTGCATGTCTGGGCTTACTGCATGTCTCCATCCTTTCTTTTCTTCTCCTTAGCTGGAAACCCAACCTCTATTTCTGTGAACTAGAGAAAGAGGAGGGAAGATGCTCTGAAATGTTTATTTAGACAGTGCCAACATATCAAAAGAACATTTCACACAAATGGGATATCTAGTTACCATAGATCTTATGAAGCACATTCAAAGAATGTAATAAAAAAAATCAAATAATGAATTATTCAGGGAGATGCAATGGATGGCTCCCATTTTCATTCCTTTGTTTTCTTCCTAACTCAGGAGTGAAAAGTAGATAGGAAATTAGACCAAGAAGTCAGGGTATATTATAGAAAGACAAAGGGGCAATGCAAGAAATTTGAAAAAAACACCAAGGTTAGGAGAGGAGCAAAAACAAAGACCAAAATTAAACATTGACAAACATAGATGAAGGGTTTTTTTGGAATGTATCTTTGAAACAATGGTGGGGATAAGGAACAGGAGGCAAAGAGAGGCAGTGATATGGGCGCAAGGGTATACCAAGGTCAAACTTTCCTGCTTCACTATTTTACTAAAGGTAAAAGGACCTGGAGTTGAAGGCCAGACGGGTGTCCATGTGACCCACTGGGGCATCAAGATGTTCCCAGGACAGTGCTAGCACCAGCCTCACTGGCTTGTGTCATATCCCCAGCTAGAGGCTTCCACAGTTCAGATCTCCCCCTGTGCGGAATGCTGGCATTCAACCTGTACTTCCTAGACATCACTTTTGTAAAGTGTTTCCTGTTAGGCTTCTTGCATGCTTTATACCATCTACAGTGTTCTGGCCTTCAGAATACACTATGGTGGAAAGAGTCTAGGGCTTGGATCAGACCCATTTGTCCTTGAATTAAACCCCTAATGCCATTTGATTTTAGGCAAGATAGTTTCCTCCTTGATAAAATTAGGATAATAAGAATGCTATATACCCTGAGGCTTGCTGAAAGGATTAAATGGCATCTTGAGTATGGAAGGGTTTAATGCAGAGAGGTTACTAGGAAAACCTTGGTAGCCATCTGTCCCCAAGCCACAGCTAGCTGCCAAGATGAGAAAGTAGTAAGAAGCACTGTGACAATAAGAACTCTGAATGTGCTATGACCATTCTGGTCACCTGTGTGCCAATGGCTTTCTGTAGGATTTGGATCTAAAATGTCTGAGTGCATCTGATATGTATATGTGATATGAGAAGATTAAAGGCTGACATCTCTAAAGTAGCAGTGATATAGCAGGAGGCTTGATGGAAGTTTTAAGGCTCTGTTAGCCCTCAGGTACATTGGCTGATCATAAAAATGAGAGTGAGAATAGCTAACCCAAAGTTGTAGAGGTGATATCCTCCCTGGGGCCACCAGAGCCAAACCTCCACACTTTCTCCCCTTCCAAGGCTCCTCATTACCTGTTTTCATTTTCCAGAGGTACAGGTTTGACAAGAGAGAAACAGAGGCACATGCATACAGTATACTGATATATTTCTTATGTTCACCTTTTACCCTTTTCTAAATAAGAATTGGTACAGTTATAATTTCCAAAGCAGAGTTAGGTAAGGAACGTGTACCCTGTCTCTGGGTATGTGTTTGTGTCCTGCTGGGCTCAACTGGACTCCAAAGAAGCCAGATCATTGAGCCAAGGAAAGACAGGAGACAAGCACTTCACTGCAGAGTCGTCCTTTCTCCCCTGGGAGATATAGGAAAGAAAAAGGTCATCTAAAGCATAAAACTTGGCAGTGCCTTTTATAAGATATCTTATATGGTTTTTGTATTTTTTTCTGTTAAAAAAATGGAATATTTATTTATCCTCAGTTAAATCATAAACATCTCAAAACTCATATGCTCTATTTTACCTAGTTTACTAAGTGACAATTACTTCTCACTGTATAACCATCCATTTTTGTCTTCTGTCTTCTCTTTTTAAAACCTGGTTATAACTTATTTCCTTCTATTAGCAAAATTTCTTTAAATAACTCTCTATGGTCATCATTCTTCTTGCTTCGTCCTATCTCCTTTACACATCTTTACATTTTAGGTGATAGTGATTAGTTCTATTAATATATACCCTATATATGTGGATAATATCGATTCTGTATATATTTTATGTTTTTGCCCATCTATCCAATTGCACACAGAGCCATTTCTACCTAGTAAGGCATCAGACCCCGAGAAATTACATCATAGCTGTCTTATAGGTGAAATGTGATTCCACAATAGCAGTTGCCTTAGTCAAGGGAGCCTGGAGGAAGGAAGAACACTATACAAAAGGGTAAAATGCTCCTCTCGAGAGGATGCTGGGAGGGATGGGGAAGCTGGTATAGCTTTGGCCTGCTTTCTGTGGACCCCTCCAGTTCTGGACCAGGGAGTGCCATGGGAACTGGAGTATGAGAAGCCTTGAACCACTCATGCTTACTTTTCTCAAAACAGTTTGGTTTTGAGTTCTTTGTGATGAAGGATGGCAGTGTTTGGGGCTGTTGAGAGACTGCCAGGGGCCTATGAATATGAAGGCACTCTAAGGATCTGCCTAGGCAGTATACACAAACCACTCTTCTCTAAAATTTTCTTTTGGATGTAGAAAGAGGCCCTCCTATTTGAAAACAGTTGGAAATTATTCAATAATCCAAAGAGCAAAGGCTTTGTAAGATGCTTATTTGAGATAGAGTCTTACTCTTATCTCTGTGACCAGAGTGAGTTACTTTGCTTGACATGTTGGGCTAAATAAAGGAGGCCTATCTGGAGGAGTTATTGACAGAATTAGACAAAACTTGAGAAAGTGCCTGGCTCATACATGGTGTGTGGTCAGTGTGAGTGTGAGGTGGTAGCAATTTCCCATTGTGCACAGCATTAGCAGTTCCCATCATATATCAGCCAGCACACATCAATTGTACAGATGACCCACCATCATGCCAACGTATTAGTGATGGAAGAAATGACAATATTACTGACATGAAGACTTCGATACACTTTAAGTCCACAATCTTGCTCTCACTCTTTTGTGTCCATCTGTTTTTCCTAAGAGCTTCCTTCGTCTTCCTGAGTTCCACTGTCCCCCAGGGCCTTCTGTGAAGCTGATGCAGGCCTGGTCATGAGTGAAGATCTGAACCCAGGGACTACAAAAGGTTAGAACAAGGGTTTCCGCCTCCTCAGACCTCCTTTATTCTTTCCATAACTCTTAACTCATTCATATATTGTGGAATTTCTAGTCTCTCTCTCTCTCTCTCTGTCTCTCTATCTCTCTTTCTCTCAAGTTGTGTATAAAATGAATCAAAATAAGAAAACAGGAGTGGGGGACAACCAGCTCTCAGAACAATGAGGAACAGGAGAGAGCACCTTGATTCTCCAAGTTATCTGGTGGGCCATGCTGTTTAAGTCCTATCTCATACAATTAGAGTGAATAAAATGGACTGCTGAGTGAAACAAAAGTGATATATTTTCCTTGTCCTGGAAGATCCTAAAAGGCTCTTTTCTGATTTCAGATTCTGGTCATGCAGCCAAAACCTCTTCTTATCTGCTTTTATATACATTTTTTAACATCTTATGATTAGGTTTGATCTTCTTAAAGGCTTTGATTAAATAGTCTTTGCACTTCCCGATGTGCAAGTTCATCATTTTCCATTGGAAGATGTCTTGATGCCGCACGCGGACTGTACAATGAAAATGTTATTTTCACCCTCCAGCCGTAATGGGCTTTACATCATCAACATTATTATTATTATTATTATTTTATTTTTTGACAGAGAGACAGGGGGAACGCCTCTCCCTGCCTAGCTGGGCCCTTGGGTCTCCCCTTTGTGACTTTGAGTGGGGAGGCTGAGGGCGGCGGGGAGGCGCGCGCCACCTTTGTCGCTGTGTTTGACTCATGGGCTCATTAATGGAAGAACCGAGGCAGGCAAGTTCAGAGGAAGATGTGTGCCCTCCCAACTGAAGGCCATCAGCTGCCCACTCCAGAACATCAAGGGTGCAACTGCATGTGTGATGGGTCACCAGCCATTCCCAGGACAGACGTTTGTCCTTGAGGTGTTTGGGCTGGCGGACTTCAAAGGAGATCAAAACTTGAGGGCAGTTCAGAAAAAGAAAACCAGGCAAGTCTTCTTGCTCAAATACAAGTTAGAGTAGCAGCAGTCCTATAGAGGACTACCGCTGCATCCCAGATGGTTTATTTGAAGCATTGAAAAGAGGACTACAACTGTGTCCTACCAACCTCTGGCTTTGGGGGTTGGAGCATGAGGGTTTCAGCAGCAATTAGAGTCCACACCCTAGTTCTCATTCGTGGTGGTATCTGGCCCTATTTTCTTCTCTAATTGTATATATACTTGTCTCTTGACCTAAAAGTCTTTGATACTCAAGATGAAGGGCCATATCTCTATTTTCCCAGTCTGTTTATTTCATGCAGGACAGTTTGAGGCACATAGTAGGGATTTAATCTATATTTTTGCGTGAGATGTTAGACTATCAAGGGAAACAACAGTGTTTTACAGCACTGTAAATTTGAGGTTTCACACAGATATACTTTTGTTGTTGATGTTCAACCCATATGAAATAGTTCTCAGAAGTTTTCACCTGTCTCACCAGGGAAATGTGAGACTAGTGTCTAGGAAGCACTTAGAGCAGCTAAGACATACACGGGCACGTGCAAACACATGCACACACACAGAGAGCAGCAGCAGTGGGCTATTATCTCTACCTCTATGGCTGCCTAAGCAGAGGTTTCACACACTCTCTGGCACTTCCTTCTGGAAAGAGTGCGATGATATATTCCTCACTCTTCCACCTTCAGCTTCACATTCCAGTGTCCAAAGTCAGAAAGCAGAGTTCAGAAATAATGAAGGAAAGGTTAACTAGAGTTTGTTGAATGTCAGATAATTAAGAGGCCCAAGTATGAAGAATTATTCATCTTTCTGGTCTCCATCAAATGCCAGGCTATGTATTTTTCTGTAAGTCTTCCACTGTAATTGGCTAAGCAAGTATGGTTCTCTCTTCTAAACCTACAACTGCCTCAAACAGAAGTGGATTCAGCTGTGGTAATGGGCGAGAGCTAATGACCAGGCAAGTCTATTCTGATGGCCGCAGGCCCTGTGGGCACATGGCTTTCAGTCTGAGCATTATCTCTCATGCTCAGTTACAGCTTGCAGTGGAGTGAGGATCCCAATCCTTTTAGCTTAATTTCTTAGATTTTTTTTTTTTTTTTTGGTACGGGGATTGAACTTGGGACCTTGTGGTTGCAAGGCAGGCTCAGGAACCACTGAGCTAAATCCCTGGCCCCTGATTTTTTAGATCTCAAGTGTACCCGATAGATGATAGGGTCCTTGGACACACATACTTGATTGATCAGGCCACTCATCTTCCCGGTTTTTTCCTGATTTTAGGTTCAAATCTGACTTGAGATTTAGAGAAGTTCAAGAACATAGCTTGCTTGTAAAGCAACTCACATGCTTGTAATGCACATACCATTCAGCATAATGACAGCCTAGGATAGTCAATTCCTAGTTTCAGTGTGTGTGTGTGCGTGTGCACGCATGTCCATGATTGGTTCCTGGTTTGAAACCTGGCAATGTCATGGCTTTTTATCCTGGCCTATGTCTCATAACACATTCCAGCTGTTCAAAGCCACGACTTGAAAAGATGGACGGATTGAAATGCTGACTATACACTAGACAGGCAGTCAGCCCTGCACAATTAACAAAGAAAAGGGCCCCTCCCTGCTTTTCCCACTGTTCTTATTTTTCAAAAAAACTATTTTTTTCCTTCCAGAGAAAAGGGAAATGTGCAGAGAAGCAATTAATTATAATTATATACGTGGTAGAGTATGGGCGAACTAGTCACACAAAGAATTTTCAATCCCAAAATTGTCTAATAAAAACTACCCAACATCGTCATAATTTTTGGAGGAAGTAAAATTTGTATAGAGTTTGGTGATAAGAAAAATTTGCTAAAAGCAAGTGATCTTAATCACTACAATGTCACTTTGCAAATTGTGGAATTAGGAATAATTATACTCTAAAGGAGGAAAACGAAACAATCTGCCTTATGATCTTTTAAAATAGAATTATGATTTTGGGTTGCTCAATAAATCAAAAAAGGAAGGAAGGCAAAAACTTATGGATAAGGTAATAACCTGGAGTTGTGGAAACTTAGGTTTAATGATTAAGGGCTTCATTGCTTGTGACTTACTTCCAGGGACCTATTCCCAAGACAAT
Source organism: Heterocephalus glaber (assembly GCF_000247695.1). Next base: position 1,269,110 of record NW_004624812.1, read on the forward strand.
TGATGGGATTTGGTGGGCAGAATGTAGAAGACCAGGTGCTTCAGGGTGGGTGCTAGGGCCTGCAGAGAGTGCTATGATGTCCATTAAAATCATGAATGTGAACAGAATAATGAGTCACTTTTGGTCAACACACTTCCGGTAAAATTTCCAGGTCTCTGCCAGTTAAATCACCTTAGTCCCAGTGAATGCAAAATGATGCTTTACAGTTAGAATGGTGTGGAAGGCACTCAGTGGCCCTGCACACAGACAGGGAAAATCCAATTTGTTTTTTCTTGGTGTAGACGACGTCACTAATGTGACAGGGATATGGCTGGTGTGGGAAGAACAGCCCTAGTCATTCCTGTCACCAAGGAGGGCAAATCAAGGCACTAGAGAAACTCAGATCTGCTCCAACTCTGAGATGTCTCTAGAAATCTCCTGCATGTATGGTACTGATTTGAAGTAGAAGTGGAGAGGCCTGGAGCTGTAATCTGGTCAGCAGAAGACTAAAGGCTAAAGTGGACAGTCAGCACACTGAATGAAGGCCTCACAAGAAATAAAGGGACCAAAATATAGGCATTAAGGCAACAATAGCCGCGTAGTAATAATAATACATTATGTCAACAGCAGTGACAAAGGAAACACTCAATGCATTTACAGAGCTAAATAAAAGACAGATCCACGTCCCACAATTTGACTCAGAACAACCTTCTCAGTTGGATTTTTGCTTCTGCCTAAGGATTATTTTGGAAGGAGCTATTATTATCCGTGATTTATCACGCTGCACTAGGGGGAACTTGTACTTTCCACAGATACAATTATTGAATTCTCACTGGAGGCTCTTAAAGGAGCCAAGATCTCTTCTGAGGGTTCAAGTGGAAAAGACACTCCAGTGGGGTCTGGGATCCAGTACCCAGGACATAGGCACTGTCAAGACCTTGCTGTGCTGTGATGCCTTGGACTCTTCCTCACTAGAGGCACCCTTCAATCTCCTCATTGTTATAAAAGGGCGGAGGAGAGGAGTTCACATTTATGATGAGTCCCATGGAAGGAGGCCCCTTCACACATGCCCATCACTCCCAGGACTCACAAATATCAATACTTTCAGTGACATCATTGAAATGGAAACCAAATCAAAGCTGCATGCTAGGAAGACAAGAGTCTGGGCAGAATCTGGAAGCAAGTTCTCATGTGAGTAGGTGTTGCTTGAAGAAGTCCGATTGTGCAGCTGTGTTTGGGTACAGATCGTCAGGGGTTTCACAAAAGGAAGTCACTGTTAGTACTAGAAATGTATTCTGAGAATCTGGAGGAATAAATATGCCCTACTAGCTCTCAGAAACAACTGTGAGAATAAATAATGATAAATACCATATTAAATCTAAAGAGTTGTATTAGTAGATAATAACAAGTAAGAGAGCTAATAGCTACTCGTTGATATGGGCCTATTTATTATTTAAAACATTTATTAAGATTTAGCAATAGCCAAATAATTTTTTTGTTAAACAGTTATTAAACTGCATACATTAATCGGCTGATATTTATCATTCAGAACATATCTCATTATATCCAAAGTGTTGTGTATATGCTTCCAAAACAAACTCAGAGATTTAAAGTGAACCATAGTTCATTTTTGCCGAGTGTAGATGTGTAAAGATTATTTTGTCTGCCAGCTGGGCAGCCAGACAACAGAGTGGACTTGTCTAATTAAGAACAATTGCTGATAAATCAATTCTTTCCTTTTATAGGACAATTAGAGTTTGTGTGTGTATGTGGGTGTGTTTTAAATTCTAATTTGATTTTGCACATTGTTCTGCAACCAAGTTAATTCTTTGAAGCCCTTGTAGATGGTGTAAATTTCCTATAAAATATAAATAGGGTTATTGCTATTTTATCAGTCATGCAAATTAATCCAAGATCCTGCTATTCATCTGTTCATATAATGCAGGCATAAACTTTATATAATTATTCATTTGATGCCTTTAATCTGATTTACCTCACTGGATCCCAAATTTGATTTTTAATTACTTGCCTACTGTATTTTTATACTATTTCTCTTCCTCTTTTTCAAGTTTGCCTGTCAAAAAAATCTTTCCTAGTCTTCCAAGCACAGCTTGAAGATCACTTTTTTCATCCTTTAATTTAGAAGTTATTTTTTGGTTGTTGTTTTTTCATTTGTTCATTTGCTTGATTTGTTTTTTGAGACAAGTCTTACTATATAACCCAGGCTGTCCTCAAACTTATAATCCTCTTGCCTCAGCCTCCTGGGTGCTGGGATTATAGGTGTGGGCCACCCTTCCTGGTTCCAGATGTGATCTTTTGAACATTGAAGTTTCACTTTTATCTCTTGTTGCATCTAGCAGAATGCTTAGCATTGGAATGTTGAAACTATATATGCAGACAGACAGACAGACAGATAAATAGGATTTTCAATAAATAAATGGATGACAATCCAAATTCCCCAAGTATGCAAGTGTCTAGCCTTCCTGCTCTGGCATACACCAGTTTCTGGCATTGATAACTGGAGAGAAAATGGGGTCTTAAGGCAATTCAAATTCATGTGCTGCCAAATAAACTCAGGAGAAAACAATTTACTTACAAGAAAAAGGGAAGATGTAGTAGTCATCATCTTTTTTCCCCCAAGGCCTGTGATTTGATTGGCCATAATTGCCTGGGGGAAGTGTTTTTACATTCTGGTTTGCAAATCTTAATCTTCAACAATTAAGGAGGAAAACATCTGCCACCCACAGTATGGGGCAACAAGGTCTTCCTGTCACGAATGGAGTACAGGACTTCTCAGTTCAGGCTGGCTCACCAGAGACAGCAGTGGGTGAGCCATCTTCGGACTACAGAATCCAGGTCAGGAGCCTTGTGGGAGTTTGCTGCCCACTGAACAATTAGACTCCAACACCACATGCTGCACCTTGTCCAATTAGTCTGCAAGACCACACAGACCCAAGGCTTTAATTGCTCAAAGGGCCTGTTTGTGTACAGCTGGGGAAACAATTTTAAATATGTTTTTAAATATGTTTTTCTGAATGGAAGGACCTTGAATTCTAAGGGAGGGGTGTTTTGTGGGTCCTCAGACAACCAAAAGTGTCAAGGGAGAGAAGTGCACATTGAATTTTACTTTCCATCCTGTTTAGTGTCACCCAGTAATCACCTTTTGGGTTATCAGAAGGACCTGTCATTGTCTGTCACTGGTTCCTCCCAGAGAAATCTTCCCTTGTGAGAATTTACATACCCATCCATTAGCAATTTCCTCATCTTCCTTTAATCTGCAGGATGCTGGCAAGAATAACATAACTGGGCTCAGTCTCTTAAATGCAATGTGCATGACTTGACCACTTAGGACTGTAAAAGGATGCCACTCAATATGATGAAGCATACAGATGCTGTCAAATCACCTAGATTTTATCTCTGAACTGTTTCTCTGTAAAATGTTTTGGCTCCAGCTTCTTGTTGCACCACCTCAGTTCTGGACAGATTACTTCTTGCTGAGATTAATGAGATAAACTTTGTGGGGCCTCACTATCTCCTAATCACTCCCCCCCCCTTTTTATCCTGTCTTCACATTTCTGTTAGAATTTTCTTTCTGAAGTGCAGATCAAATCTTGCTCAGTTGCCTCCAATGACTCTTGGCTATGGTTTCCAGCTACTCCATGCCATGGCTTCACCCCCACTCTCTGATTCTCCTTGAAAGGTCTGCAGTTATGAACAAACCCAGTGGGGCTGATCCATGGCTCCACACTCGTGGCCTGGTTCCTTTCCTGATTTGTACTAGACATGCCACAAGGACTGCTCTTGCCTGTGTACCAGTCACACAGCATTTGATTTACCCCTTAAGACTGTCTTAAACCACTCCTCCCTCTGATGATTTTCCAGACCTAATTAGAACATCTTGGACTCATTTGTGTATTTGTTGTTCTCTAATCCAGGGTTTCCCAAAGTGGAACACTATACCCACGCGACATTATATTGGTAAAGAATTCTACAAGCTAAATAAGTTTGGGAAATGTTGCAGACACTCTCCTCTTAGAGCTTTGGGAAGCATATTGACACTATAAAGGTTCTGGGAAGCTGTATAGTCAAGAAACCTGTGTGCAGTTGCTTAACTCAATGCTGCTGTATTTGTCCATAGGACACCTTTTTCATGTAATACCTATTAACTAATATTCATAGGAAAAACACATTTGGGGAAACATGTTCTGTAAAGTCTTTGTGAGTAGGGAGTCTCTCATATCTTTGACTCCTCCTTGGTGTCAAGTATAGTATCTCTATACAGTAGGTGCCCGATAAATATAAGTTGAATTTTTTGTGGTACTAGAAATTGAACCCAGGGCCTTGTACATGCTAGGCAAGTGGCCTACTACTAGCTATATCCCAAGCTGCACTTGAAATAAATTTTAGTGCATCATGAACTATTTGAGCTCCATAGGAATACAATTTTTTAATTCCAGATGTACAATTCATGTGTCAATATAGGCAAGTCATTTAAAAATATCTGTCCTTAATTCTAGGGAATAATTTTCCATTTACACACATATGTAAACTCTCTATATAGCTTATATACAATTATGAGATTGTTATAATGACATACTGAGAAGAGGAATGAGAAGAATTGGGGCAAGGAGTAACATGAGTTGCTAAGAAAAGCATCACAACATATCACATTTCACTGAGATGATCTGCTGTTTTCCTAGTTTAGTGATCGATAGCAGAAGCTACTGTTTACAGAGAGAGCAGTAATGATATGCCAGATACCACATTGAGCATTTCGCAGATATTATACTTCTTTGTATTCATAAATGAATACAAATATAATATAATAACTTTATAAAAAAGAGTGAAAAAATTCCTTACTCCTACTATATGTAAGGATACAGTGAGTAATTGCAAACTGTGAACCAGGAAATCAGCTCTTACCAGACCAAAATCTACCAGCACCTTGATCCTGGACTTTCAGCATCCAGAACTGTGAGAAATAAATTTCTCTTGTGTATAAGATATTCAGTCTATGGTATTTTTTATAGCAGCTGCAATGGACTAAGATGGTCCATATCCTGTGATTCTATCATCTAAACATAGTTGAATTATCCACCACCTAGAATCATCTAAAATCCTTACATTTGTACAAAAAGTGGCTCCAGGTTTTGTGATGTCTGAAATACATACAATTTGGGGGACTCTAAAAAGTAAGAAATGCCAAAATCACAAACACAAAATCAGTTATTGGCCTAAAATGGGTTTGTGCAAGTGAGAAGCACTGACATTTAAAATTTATTAGCTTCTCAGTATATCACCCACGTCTTTCTCAAATACAGAGGTCAGATGGAGACTGTAGAGTTTTGAAAAGTTGGAGACACTGCCTGTCTGATGTGAATTTACTGATCTTATGTAAACATAACTTGAGAAGAGCTGCAAAGCAAATGGTCAATGAGTGATCATCCACTTTGTGTGCTGAAGAGATACTGAGTGGACCTGGATGGGTGGACCTTGCCCCAGTGAGAATGTGAGGAAAAAGATGACACACCTGTGTCAGAAGTTGGTAGTTCTGCCTTAGCCTCCCATATTTGTAGTTACTACATTTTGTATCACGATTAGAGATGCAGAGATTGAACTTTAGTAGTCCTTATGAGCAATCTGCTGCTTCAGTGGGAAGGGACTGGGGTTGGCTTTCCATGACCCACCTATAGATAAACAGTTGTGGAAGATGTGGGCCTGTGGCCCATTTGGGGGTGATATCTGAGATATCCTACTCTGATCTCCCAGGAGTCTCTTTCCAAGCCATTTATATTGATGCCCATCTAGTGAGCAGCGTGTCTGTTTTCCATTTTGGGACAATTCCAAATATTCTTTGGAAATGAATGATCTAGCAATGACATCTACCAGAGATGTTTCCAAAGCAGGCTGTCTGCCCATATTTTTCTTTCCGAGTCCACTTTCCAAATCTATATGAACCATTCTGAAAGTCATGGAAATGTTACAGAAGATGGATTAGAGGCAAACAGAGGGAACATACAACTCTTTTTTTCTCTGGAGGGTTTCTCTGCACTTTTTATACTTTGCTAATTTCATTTCTACCATGAGTTTTCATAAAGTGTGAGTCCTACAGTCTTGACATGTATTCTATGGATCTTTATTCATATTTGTAGGATTGCTTTAATATTAAAAGAGAAGAGATAGAGAGATTGACATCAAGATTGTGTCGGCTCATAAAACATTCAAGGGAACTTGGAGATTGTCTGGTTCATCCTTCAAATTACATTATTTTTAAAAATTTTATTGGATTGCTTTTATGCTAAAAAGATATAAGTGCAATCTGGCCATATTAGAGAACTTCAGAAAATGGAGAAAGTAGAAAGAAAATCATTCATCATCTTAATGTCCTATTATAGCCAACATTATCAATTACCATATGCATATTTTACCAACTTGTAATCATAATAAAGAGACAAGGTTGTTTCTTTTTATTTTTGTTTTTAAACCCAACAAGACAGATGAGGGTCACTAAGGCCCTAAATCCCACAACTATGTAATATCCACTATTCACAGTATTTATTGTTCTACTAACCAAGAATATGCATCTCATTTTCTTTTATTTCTCTCCTGAGGCCTTCTCTGCTGTGCTTGCTCAGTGGACAGGCTGTGGAATGAGAGGGCCTGGGTTTGAATATCCACCCATTTCCAAACAGAGTGGCAGAGGGCAAGATACTTAAACTTGGTTTGACTCTCTTTCTTCATCTGTAAACAATATAGTACATGTCCACACACCTGTGCCAGACTCACCTCTGATTCTTGTGCCCTTGGGCTTGGGGGTTCATTCACTAGGGATTCCTGTCAGGTGAGGGAAGGAGGGAGGAGAAGGAGCTTAGGGCATTAATTCCCTGGGTTCCTTTCATGCCACCTATCCTGGAGCTAGTTGTGTCCCTCTGATATAGAGGGAATAGATGTAACTCCCAAACCTACTAGATATCCAAAACATGAGTTCCTGTTCTCTAAAACTGAAGAATGGATTCTAGGAACAATGAAGGTTAAGAGCAGGAAAATTTATTGAGAGAAAGATGGCTTCTGTCTAAGAGAGACAGAAGGGGGACCAGAAAGTGGGTTGCCCGCACGCACCGATTCTCAAATGCATGTGGTATGGCAGGTACAAAATGGTACAAAACTATAATACTCAGTGGGAGATCACAAGGTGGACATGAGGTGGGACAAAACCATGGCTAACCAATAAGATTACAAATACAGTCACCCAGGTAATATTGATTAAATGAGGATCAAATGGGAAGACAAGTCATGTACAAGGAATTCCCATTTAGAATACCAATCACTGCCATCTCTAAGGGAAGTAGTACTTCTTTTCTTTTTATAATGCTAAGCAGTGAATGTGCCTCAATTGTTCTCCTTGCTGGCTCCTTCTAGCTCTGTTGACTCCTTAGGGCTGGCACGTTCAGAACTGGGACCTTGAGGGCTGGGGCCTTGAAGGCTGGCACCTTGAGGGCTGGCACCTTGAGCAGGGGCCCTGTCTAACTGTCTACGAGATATCTAATTAACTTATCTATCTATATTACCTAGATAGAAGATCACTGCTTCTTTCACAGCAGCTGTCTTTGAAGAATTTGTTCTTATCCAGTTGCAATAGCTGCTTCTTCCCTCCCCCTTCCTTCTGGCCTTGGGGTGGCATCAGTGTAGCTGGTATTAAGCTCCAGTTCCCACACCATTCCTTATGGCTTTCCAACTGACTGACATAACATGTTGGCGTTACATCATCCTTGTTTCACTGAAAACTGAAATTAAAAGTTTGAAAAGACATACAATTAAAATGGCTCATTTAACACTCACAGGAATTGATATTAGAGCTCCTCAAAGGACTCCAAATTGTGTTGGTTGAGAGCAGCTATCAAGGAGCTTCCTTTGCTCCAGGTAGGAATCTGAGGACTTTATTTGTGTTCTACTACTTTTGCCTCCATAGAAAGTCTACAAGGTAGATATTAGCAGTGCAATGTTTATTTGGCAGATGAGACACAAACAAGCCTGTGAAATCAGCAAGGAGAAGAGCTGACTCCCAAGCCCCAGGCTGTGCTTTCAGCAACCACACTTGTGTTCCTTGGATGGGTTTCTGGACAACAATACCAATTGCACTGTGAAGTTGTTGGAGGTGCAGACTCTAGGGTCCCACCTCAGACCTACTGCCTCAGGAACTTGGGGCAGTCCGTGTTGCAGAAATCCTGCCAGGCCCACCGGGCACTTAAACTGGAGAACCATATCTCCTCTCTGCTGAATTAGTTTTGAAGTCACTGTGAGAGCCTGGGGTTGTACTCAAGGTGACAGAAATTGATAAAGGCAATACAAACAACCACTTTCACAACCCCATAGAATTTATAAGTCTTTCAACACCCCATAGGTGATTTGAGGCAGTGTATCCCATGGCTAAGTGAACTGGATTCTTCTGAACTGTATTAATTGCAAAATGAATTCTTTTCTAAATTATCTAATCTATGCCAACTTCAGTTTTTTTCATCCTTAAAATGAAGATAACATCAGTGTGTGTCTCTAAGGATTTCTGGGGTGGGGTTAAACAAGAACCACACACACAGCATAGTATTCGGCACATAGTAGATGGTCAATAAAGGGTAGCTGTTACTATTTTCATAAATATCTGAAGAAATGGAATTAGTGCAGGTGAGGACACAGCAGCTCAGGAATGTTGTCTTACCTACAGGATTCCACGTCAAATCTTCTGATCTAAAAGCCCTATTCTTGTTTATACTTTTTCTAAAGCTGCCTTGAAAAACCTAGTTTTATCCATATCCTTGTGAACTGATGGATGGTGACTCTGAAGGATATGTTCCTGTGGGATATTTGATACTGCAATTATATTCTTCAGCTGATGTGAACAGCATTTCCTTGGAAATCGTCAATAAGATCTGAGGACAGCAGGTCAGACCACTCATTCCATGAGTGTGGCTAACCTCTGAGTGTATTTCTGAGCTTGCCCTTTCTCTCCATCCTGCTCTGTTCTCTATGGTGACTTTTCACACCCAGGATGCGTTTTTTCTTGGGAAAGTATAGGTTTCTGAGCAAAGGGTCACAGAGGAAATGGTTCATTTGGTGGCCTCTGTGTGGAGCTTTTCAGGTGTATAATTTCCAAGAAACTTCTAGAACCACTGAGAAGGTGGCCAAACAGGAATGTAAAAGTTAATAACTTCCTTATTTGAAAGCTAAACCTTTCTAAGCCTATCAGGGTAAGCTTTTTCTCATGGAGGATTAACGGGCTGACAAGGTTGAACTTTGAAAGAAAAGCTATTTGTGACTTATGGGGGAGCTAGGGGAAGAAAGGTCTTGACTTCTTAAAAACAAAACAAAACAAAATACTCAAGAAAACCAAAACATGTTCATTTCTCTCAGACATGTAACTCACAAAGGGCATCTCCACTCTGGCTGCAACTTTCAAAATGACCCTCCTCGGAATCAAAGTGAGGTGTGTGCAAGTGGAGTCCCCCAAGAATTGGTCTGCTAATATTTATTAGGGTTGAGAAAAAAGGTCCATAGGGGAATTGTTTTCAAAGTTTAAACTGATGGAGCTGTTTCTAGCAATTCTTTCTTTTATTTCCAGCATCCCAAGACAGATATTTTAGCAACTCTGACCATTCTCCTTTCAAATTCCTGTGATTTGCAAAGAGGTTTGGAATTAATTTTAATCTTATAAGGAACTCAAATCAAGTTAATAACATAAAAACAATTTTAGGAGGTGGGATTAAGGGCAGAGCTTCATATATTACAGTTTGTGTTGTAGGATTTATTAACTGTGAACTTCTGGGTAAATTACTTCTAGAGGCCTCAGTCGCCAGTTGTGGGAATGGAGACAGTTAAAATGCTCTGTCCTTATCCTCAAATGGGACAGTCTCTAGTAAGCATCTGATAAAAGTGATTTCCATATTTTTAAAATAAAAACTAGCATTTAAAACTGGTTTAGAATCAACAATGAAGTGCTAGGCATACAGCATTTATTTATGACAAGGCAGATCCCTTAGCGGCTCTATTCAACAATAAGTATTAAGCCTGGATTTAATTATTAATTGTATTAAAAGAAATAAAATAGAATTTATTGTAAGTGTTCATTTTAAAGTTTCATTAATTTATTAGTTGAGATTTTAAAGAATGTGTAATGATTTCCTCCACTTCTTACAGTCTAACATAATAAGTTTTCAGTTTTTTAAGCTTGGAACACCCTAAGGTGCTGGAGGAGAGACTGAAACAAATTTAATGTATCATCATCATTTTCAGCATTTCTTTTTTTTTCTTTTTTTTTTGGTACCTGGAATGAAACTCAGGGCCTTGTGCTTACGAGGCAGGCGCTGGCACCACTGAGCTAAATCCTCAGCCCATTTTCAGCATTTCTGATACCTTATTATTATTATTATTATTTAGCAAGGTGAAATCATTGTTTTTGATCCCTTGAACTACAGCATGAGGGACAGGTGAAGAATCAAACGCACGTGGACACAGGAGTACAGCTGACAGCACACGGCAATATAAGGGAGTGTTTGGATGGGAGGCAAAAAGAAGGGACTGTGGCCTGGGTAGTTAGTTTGGGCAGAGTTTATTTGGCTGAAATTTAAGTAGGAATCTAGGACAGATGACTGACATGAGAAAGAGTATTGGGCCTATTTTACAGACATGACTCAGAAATGAGAAAAAGCAAAGGACATCCATGGAGAACACGAGTAGTTGATTATAACATGTCTCTCTCCACATTATGGTCAGAATCATGTTGGCTCTGGTCTTTACAGAGGAAATAATATCTGATATCCTCGAGTTCAAACTGAGGGAGAAAATGTAGCCAGCAGCAAAGTAATAGTGGTATGAATTAAATGTCTGAGAAAAATGAACTAGTGAAGTTTTAAAGTTAATGGGACTCCAGTCAAAAATCATAACTGTCATGGTTCTTTTGGTCCAAAGTGCTTGAAACAGTTTTATCAATTCATTAGCTACCCATCAGTTTGGCACATTTTCTAAATTTTGGATATTTAAAACAATACAGTTTTGTTGTTTTTCAATTGCTTGAGTTTCCTGGAGTAACAAACAGAGCTATTTGGGTAGTTGCTAGTGCAGTGTCTTTCCAACTTAAGACTACATTACATCAGTGGGCCCTTTGCATGCATTTTGACTAGAATATTTCTGTATTTTTCATTTGGGATTATTTTCATATTCCACTTGATCATATTAGCATGGTTTTGGATATTTATTATATTTTACCTTATTATCTAGCATTCAAATATTATTTTGTGAATTTTTATTGTTTTGTATGCATATTCACTTATGCATTTATGCCTGCACTGTGCATCCTGGAATATAGTGTCAAATATACAGTATTTCTTTCTGTGGTTCGTGGGGCAAAACAGTCTGCCATTATCTAACAAAAATACTGAAAACTTAATTATTGGTGGTTTTAGAAAAAACACAGTTTCAATTCTTGAAAACAAACTATATTACTTAGTTTAAACAAACTCGTTTACACTGTTGTTATACACACATGGCCTGGCCAATACTGAGTTGCTGGTATGAGTCACCTGGAAAATTTATGTATAGCCCAAATTTTGTGTCCTCTCCCAGCTCAGTAATTCTGGGCTGATTTCTAGGACTCTATACCTTTTAAAATGAGTACCTCAGGAGATTCGAACCAGATTTTCTTATAATGATTTAAAAATGCAGAAATTAATAAGTTTCAGTCCTTAAAGTGACATCATTTAGAGCTAAATGAAAGAAGAGAGAGAACTCCAGATCAGGACCAAGGACTTGAGTTTTCAGCAGGAGATCCTGCAAACCTGGATACAATCTCCTCCCCTTGATGAATTTTTTCATGTTTTACTTCAGCCAACAAATCTCCAGGTAGTTGGGTTGTGAATGATTTATATTTTTCACAAGTTTCATAAGTTTTGTGGGAGGGAAAGATAGATGGATGATGGAGGGTAAACAGGAAAGGGTATAAAACAGCAGTTCATGCAGATAATGATACAAGTAAGTTGGAGAAGCATTGTGGGAAAATGCCAGAAAAACTCAACCAGGCTGAAAAGGACTCAAACTGTGATCAGAACCTGCATCTATTAAAAGCTGTTTTCTTACTGAGGTCTAATGTTGACCCTTTAGGGCGTTAATTCAGCTTTCCCTTTTGCTTCTGCCCTTCTTCCATCTCTCCCTTCTCATTCTTTCTTTTCTTTCTCTTTTTTCTTCTCCCTCCCTCTTTCTTTCCCTCCTTTTCACCCTTCCTTTTCTTCTGTCTCCTCTTTGCCTTTCTTTTTTTGTGTTTATGTTTGTCTTGTGTTCATTAGAATGGTATAGTCACAGAGACATGTAAAAATAAAATTACTAATCACAAATCTGGTTAATACATATATTGCATAATGTTAAGAAAACTAATGATCTTAATAACATTCCTAATAGGTAAAGTGTCTACCCAGATGGTTCTTACTGTCTACTAGGGGAGACAAATAAATAATCAAGATAATGGCAGAAAATGATGACTACTTTGAAGATGATAAAACTGTATGACCCAGTGCTGGGAGCAGTTAGGGAACCCATCCACCTGGATAACGGCACAATACCACAAGCAAGGACTGATGGAAGGACTTGAATAAAAGCGACTTGGCTTTAGTTAGCTTTCTTATTTCTGTTGTTCATTTATTCAGTAAACACTTGTACAGTGCACAGCCTTGAGCAAGTCAGCATGGGGTAACCTTTACTAATTTTTGTTTATTTATTTTTGGGGCTGGGATCTAATTCAGGACCTCACATATGCTAGGCAAATTTAGCACTGAGGTGTATTCCCAGCCCACATGGGCTAGCTTTCAATATATCAGAAGTTAAACAAAATAGTTGAATACTCCTTTAAATATTATGAGTGAGATGGGAATGATGTGCTGAAAGTTTGTAGCACAGAAACCCAATTGAGACTTCAAATGAGGTTAAGAGTTGAACAAATAAATAAAATGGATTTTAGATAATAGAAGCCAGATTTCCCACTGTCAAGAAAAGAAGTTACCAATAAGCATCAAGGGGAAGGAGAAGGCTAGATGAAGCCCTGTGGTGCTGGATCCATGCCAGGGACAAGAGACTATAGACACATCCATGTACATGTTCATGTGCACGCGCACGCACACACACACTGACAGACACACAGATAGATACAGGTGTGTGTCCATACATAGTGTTATAGTTTAGATCTTAAATGTCTTCCAAAGGCCTTGTGTTGCAGGCTTGCTTCCCAGGTTGATGGCATTATGGAAAGTGGTGGAGATGTGAGGAGGTAGGTTCTAGTAGGGGGAAGTAGTAGGTCATTAGACATGTATCATTGAAGGGTATATGGGAACCCTGTTCTCTTTCTCTTTCTCTCTGCTTCCTGGCCACCAGAAGATGAGCAGTTTTCTTCCACTGCACCCTACTACCATGATGTTTTTACTTTGTCACAAGCCTAAAAACAATAGAGCCTGCTGACCATGGACCAGTACCTCTGAAACCATGAGCCAAAGCTTTCCTCTCTTAAATTGTTTCTCTAGAGCATTTTTCACAGGAACACAGGTAAGCTGTTTTGCTCTGCCATGTAGTCCTGCCATGATGTACCATGCTGCCACAGGCCCAAAGCAATAAGGGCAACCGACCATGGGATGAAACTTCTAAAACTGTAAGCCAAAATGAACCTTTTCTTTTTATAAGTTGATTGTCTCAGGTATTTGTTATAGTGACAGGAAGCTGACTAACGTATTTACATACTTCCCAGCCTAGCTGGTCTAGAAGCAATGACACCCCAGTAGCAAAGAACACTCTTAGCATCCAGTTCTTGGCTTCTAGGTATCATTTTTGAATAAATAGAATTGGAGCTTCTTGGAGAAATGTCTACAGATAGGGCAGGGGCAGGAAAAACATAAAATAAAATTGGATCATAATTTAATGTCAAAAAATCCAGGAAGTATTAAACAATTTAAAAAGAAAGAAAGGGGAAAAAGTATGGAGGGAGAGAGGAAGGAAGGGAGAGAGTCAAACAAATTGAGACATAGCAAATACACATATCAGTCAGCCTGCAAAAGCTCCCAGGGGCCAAAGTTGGAAACATGCAAAAAAATAAATAATGTATTAAAAAAATCCAAAGCCTGAAAAAAATGTACATAAGTCCATAATGATATAAATAAACAAATGCCAGTAAAGGATTCTTCCTTATAGAAAGATTACAGATAATATATGCAGATACCTCTTCAAGAGGTGGAGCTCAGTCCCACATCTGGATGCAGACTGGACCTAGAGACCCTCTTCCAAACAACAGAGTAAATGGAACAGTTGTAAGGGTACAGCTGAGCAAGCTAGAGGGGAGTACCTCGCCAAATGGGCAATTGACACCAACATCACTAGTGTTAAGTCACGCTGATACTGGGTATCCTTTGATGTGTGAGGAGAGGGCACTTCTGGTGATATTCATTCTGAAACATGTAACTCCAATCTGATCATGAGAAAAATACCAGATAAATCTGTACTGATGGAAGTTCTATAAAATACCAGGCTAGTACTCTGTAATATTGTCAAGGTCAAAAAGTCCAAGGAAAAATGGAGAATCTTACAGATTGGAGGAGACTAAGGAGACATGATGATTGAATGGAGTGCGGTACCTTCAAAGAGAAAAGGACTTTGAATGGGAAGACTGGGTGAAATTTGGAAGAAATCTATGGCTTAGCTAATAATGGGCAAGCGCAAAAAAATCAAGAAAGAGAAGTATTGTATCATAGAACAGGTTGTAAATACCCACATTTCCTTTCAAAGAGAAATGGACCTTCAACTTTTTGCATTTGTAAATGCAAATGGTTAGGGGCCTAAATCCCCTATGTTATATTTATCACGAAATGTGCCAGCCGTTGGTACAGTGATGGGGAGGATGTGCAGGGCTCCCCTGAATACTCAGAGAGCCTCTAATTCTACCCCATACAAGTGAGGATAAGTCACCAAGGCCAAGCCCATACTGTCACTGAGCCATGTAGGGCAGGACATGAGGTGTTTAAGTGTCTGAGTGGTGGTAGGTGAAAATGTGGAGCCAGAAATGCAGCATTTTAGCTGATCAGCTGCTGTGGTCAGCCCCACTGTGTCTTTCCAATCTAATATCTCTCTGCATACACACACACACACACACACACACACACACACACCCCACACCCCACCCCACAGGACTGCATATATTTGCAAGTAAATAGCCTAATGTTAGTTAGCCCTTTCTGCTTGCTGGTTCACTTTTCTCCTTCCAAATAAACACGGATCTCCTACAGGGCAAGATAAAGCATGCTCACAGCCTGAGATCCCCTTTGATTCAGAGAACCTGGTGCCTGAGAATCTCCTGACCACACCCCCTGACTAAGCTTTGGCAAACTGACCATTATATAGATTTTTCTAAGATCAATGTTCATCTTCTTGGAAAGGATATGAGTACAGCATTGAATACATTTGAGTACAGCACTGAAAAAAATATAAGAGCCTTCTTTTGGGTTGTTATAGATTAGAACTAAAATGTCCCCCCAAAGTCTCATGTATTCAGAAGTGGGGTTACCTGAAGGTGATTGATGATGAAAGCAGTGGATCGATTTGTTGATGAGTTTATAGACAAATGGATTATTAAGTGGGACCCAGTTGGAGGAAATAGGTTACTTGAGACGTGCCTTTGAAGGGTAGATCTGTCCGAGGTCTTTCCTCCTTTCTCTGGCTCATCCCTTCTCTCACTCCAACCACCATAAAGTGAGCAGCTTTCTTCTGCTGTGCCCCTCTACCATGATGTATTTGCCTTGGGGCCAGCTGACCCTGGACTGAAACCTTGAACTAAAATAAGTCCTTTTTACTTTAAGATTTATGTGTAAGTATTTTGTCCCAGTGATAAAAATGTGACTAATAAAAGGATTACAGAAGGAATACACAAATTAAGTAAGGAAATAATTTTCAGAATGTCTAATTCACCAAAGTTCTCTAAACCCCTACTTCACCTCTCTTTCCATTTACAGGTAAGGATTTTCCATCTTTCTTGAAATTTGTATGTTTCATAGACAGGGATTATGTGTTTCAGGAACCCAGGCCCACCGTGGTGTGCTCCCTAGATGTTAATTGTTATTAGAGGAAATGATAACAATAGTGCTGATGTGGTGGTGGTAATGATGGTGATGGTGATAATGGAGCCATCACTATTATTATTGCATCTGCCATAGCACTAAAATGATTTCAAGTGCTGTTACCTAGAAAAGACTCCTACTCTCTTTCCACTTTGAGGATTCAGAGAGAAATCTCACAAAAGGACATTGAAAAGAGTCCTCCATGTGGTCCCATATCATAACATGGAACTGTAGAGCTCTAAAAGGCACTCAGCTTGGCAAATTTTCACTGTCATCATGTCTCCTGGGCCATTGTACCACTTGGTCATTTGGGAAGCTCTTCAGATGCAGGAAGAAATAAAGGAAGAAGCAAAGGGAATGTTACACCAGGAAAGCTGGAGGTGGTAGACTCTAGATTGGACCAAGATGATAGTTGTGGGATTTTTAACAATAACCACCTGTTTAGTGAGGATGCTCTATGTTATGCAAAGTAACTTCCCAAACCACATGCATACCACATGCCCACTGTGGGCTACTGGGGCTCTGCTCCTTTCCATCCTTGTCCCCAGATCTGGGCTGGTACAGGGCTCACCATGAGGAACATTTCTAGATGAAGGGGTAAGGAAAGGAGGAGGCACCAAGCATGGCATGCTGGCTCATAAGTGCACGCATTGGCACCTGACACATGTCATTTCTGCACTCATGTCAGTGACCAGAGCAAGTTTATCTGACTGTACTTGGCTTTATGTTGTGGGGAAGTGTCCCCTCTAGTAGGGCAAGAAGGGGAAAAGAACTGAAAATATTATGCGCAATGGTAATGCCTACTCAACCCCATATTTTGTATTCCTGAGAGAGGTAATCTGAAAGGCAAGCAGAGTAGGGACTATACTTCAAGCTTCAAGGCCAGGGGCTGATATTGCAGGGTGACCGAACACCTAGTCCTGAAACCTTTCTGTTCTGCTTCCTTTCATATTGAGGACTTGGCCTCCCAAATTCTCTTGCACCCATGAGTGGCCAAGCACAGGTCCCAGGGAAATAAGCTGCAGGTGGAAATCTGATGGGAGGGCATTTTTTTTCCTTAAAATCAAGCTGCTGGAAGGGTCCTTGCTTGTCCTTTGTTCTTGTTTGGAAGATGGACATCACACCTGACAGACAGCAGCCACCTTGGTGATCATCGAACCAAGATGAAAAAAGTTCAGAAGAACTGCAGAAAGGCTGACCTTGGTAACTTCAAACTGCTGAACCAAGGTCAAGAGCCACTTATCTCTACATTTCTTGTGATGTGATACAAAGAAACCCATTCTGTTACTTGCAGTGAAAATCATTGGTTATAGAGTTGGCAGAAACTTTGGTGATCATGAGGCTCTCATTTACCAGGGAAGAAAATTGACACCACAGAAGTTAGATGACAGACCCAAGACCCACAGAAACATTAGCAGAAATGATGGTCCAGGGGTTAGGGATTAGCAGTTTCGGCATTCTCTGATGGCACTCGCTTTTTTTTTTTTTTTTTTGCCTTTGAATCCTGAGATACATTTCCAGACCATGTTCTGAGTTTTTAAAAAAATGTTGAGACAGGGTCTTGCTAAGTCACTAAATTGTCCAGGTGAGGCTTGAACTTGAGATTCCCCTGCCTCAGGCTCCCACAGTGTTGGGATTATACACCTGTGCCATCACACCCAGTTGCCATTTGCTTTTTGTTCTTTGTTCTCTGGGTCCAAGCCAACACTGACATTTTCCTCCTCATATCTTATCTAATATTTGCATCTCTTCTCCCATTCCCAATCTCCCAGCCCATTGTAACCCTTTCCCCACAACCTGAACCATTCCAATGTTTAAAAGTCTATCTACAGGAAAATTACCATCTTCAGACTCATAAACCAAGACGTCTACAGCTACCCTCCCATCAGGCAAAGGTAATCAGTCAGAGACAAGATATGTCGCAATCCTCTGAGGAGTTCTCTACTTTCAAATTACACTCGGATGTCAAGGGCAAGAAGGAAAGGTGTCTGAAGCCAGGTGCAGCTCATGCCGCCACAGCACTGCAATACAGCAGAAAATCATAATTGATTTCTAATGGCAGAGAACGCTTAACCTGGCTGTGCAGAGAGAGGAACATAGTGAAGAAGACAAGGGAAGCTGAGTTCCAGCTCCACTTAAAAACTTCTTAAAGTCTAAATTAATTTGGTCCTATCTCACTTACAGGAAAAGTATCTATTTCACTTGCAGCTAAAGTGAGCGTTTATTTAACCTCTTGGGGGATAGGCTATAGCTACATGTAGACCTCTGTAAGAAGTGGCATGGTTATCCAATTTCCCTCTAATTGTTCTAACAAGGATGAATTAGGACTTTCATCAGCAGGCCTGAGTGGTCGGTTTGGAGTCAGCCATGGGTGGTGGAGCTGGTTATTAAACAAAACTACAGTGTTAACTCCTAATAATACACAGCAGGGTAAATTAAACAGAAGACAAATACGCCATACTGGTGACACTGGAGAATACTTTCTCTTGACTTTTTGTTTTAAAATAATGCTATTATTAGTGCCATCGAAGTTCATTTCTAAGGCATAATAGGAAAGTAAATGTTCACTTGGGCTTTCTAAGCAGTGAAAAAGAATCTATCTGACAAGGGAACACTACATACTGTTTAAATATTCACTTGGACTAGGATTAACATTGATATATATTAATTATTCCAATAATATCACATCAGGAGAATTTATAGAAAGCCAGAGCAACACCAAGGCCCCTTGATAATTGTTGCTGACTGAGGAGGTCTGTGGCCACTACTGATATTGTTGTCTCTGCTCAAAATGTCACAGTGCTTATCCAAGGTAGTGCATAAGAAGACACTATTTCCACTCAGTTTTTCTCCAGCAACACCACCCTGCACCAACTCCCTTTCTCAAGTATAAATTACAGCAGACATGCTGACTCTGGAAAGATAGGGCCATTGAAAATGCAATTTGAGTTAAATAAATTGATCATATATCATGCAAGTGGAGGACGGGAGAGAGAACCATTCTCCTGTCTCATCAAAACCTCAGAAACCCATTCTGGTAGAACCTTGTTAATTTGCACTAAGGACTGGGATCGACTTGACTAATTACTGAGCAGTGTGGATTAGAGCTTCTGAGAGCAGACACAATTTAGAAAGCTGGAACTGTGCATCAAACAAATGGACTTTATTGTACAATTAAAAACCCACTTGAACACTGCCTAGAATGAAATCCAATAGCAGAATAAGTGCTTTAATAATAACACTTTCCAGAGAGAGGTCCGATGACAAGCACGGTGCCTTTGGAAATCAGCATCTTGGCATGCCCAACTTCGCCCAGTCCTCAAATCCCTGCTGACCACCTGACAATGACTTCCCTCTTCTGGCTTCTCTTTGTTATTCTTTGAGGGAGAACAGGTGTGTACTAACCTTCACTCCATCCTATGTATGACAAGTATTCCTGTGTTAATATAGGGAGAATACTTTGAACTTGGCTAAGTCAAGTATGTGCAATAGCCCCATCCTTAGAATGTCTATTTTCCTTTCCCTCTTTTTATTTTTCATAGTCCCAGAGAAATCGGGATTATAGTTGTTTGTTTCCGACACACCTGCTGGTCATTCACCACCTGAACCCACAGATGGGTTTTTGGTCACAGCAGTGAGTCCTGCCGCAGAGGTGGTTATGACGTGGCTGGCAGAGGATTAACACTTCAGGAGGGGAAAAGCTGCAGGCATGGATAAAAATCTTAAGTAGTAAACATCTTGTTTTCATCTCCATAACTCTGGTAATAAAGGCCAGTGGCAATTCACTTGCTAGTACTGATATCTTGAATGGATTATTTTCCCCAAACTCTGTTCCACCAGATTTTGCAATGGCTGTCTGCTGCTTTCTGCTCCATCCCACCTGGTGTGTGTGCATGTGCACCAGGCTAGGTGAACACCAAGAACTAAATGTATTCTACACAGTTACTTACCCAACCTTGCCTGCTTTCTGGTGTGTTGAACTCTCAAACAACTTCCAGAATTATGCTGGGCCAAGGAGGGCAGTGGACAACATGCTTTAGAGTTCTTAGGAATAGATGTAGTCTCCCCTGACCTTTTAGAAATTCAAGCACCATGGGGAGCTGGCAAGCTGCAGGGGTGCAGTAAATGGAATAAAGTTATGCATTAATATGACTTTGCAGCACAGAGTATGCATCCTTTCCTTAACTGACTTTGGACTTGGCCATGTGACATGCTTTACCCAATGGTATGAGAAGTGACAGAGCAAAATCTTTAAATATACTGGAATGGCTTGGCAGGACTGCTTTGCTTACATGCTGTCACCATAGCAAGCTTAACCCTAGGTAGCTGCTGCTTCTTCAGCCCAGGTCCCAACTTGATAATCTGCCCAATCAATAGGGCAACCCCACAAGTGAGGAAAATCACTGTTGTGAGTCAGTGAAACTTAGGGCATATTTGTTATATATTGTTGCAAGAGCAAAGCAACAACCCAAACAGCTAACTAATATAAGAAGACCCCAAAATGAATCAGATAGGTAAACCTTGACCTTAAGGAACTTGAGATGAGTTAGGAAAATAAAGCAAATGCACTTAATAGAAAAATAAGGGAGCTGGGGATTTAGCTCAGTGGTTCCCCTGCCTGCCTTGCAAGTGCAAGATCCTGAGTTCGATCCCTGGTACCAAAAAAAAGGAAAAAAGAAAAATAAGGGAAAACAGTCAATAAATAATCTTAAGGAAAGTTTCCTTCCATTGTGGGAGTGGCTATAAGGGCATGGGAGGAGCTGAAGAGAATGCTTCATGGTGGGTGTAACATTTGAGCTGGATCCCGAAGCTCCATGGATCTTGGTTCTCATGGAGAATTGCAAACATCCTGAAAGCCATCTGAAGGCACCTAGGAGGAGGGAAGAGCATAAACAGAGAGCACAGAGATAAAGAATCCCTGAAAAGGATGGTGACTGTCAGTTCTACTGGCAAACTCAAGGGGACACAGTCAGACCATAGCTTTCTATATATAAATGTCTATCTCCTTTGCCATTCTGATTTCCTAAATCATTTCCCAAGTTTGAGCACAAATCTTGTCAAAATGGAGTAGTGGGACAGACATAGGTCTTAGAAACCTAACTCATTATGTCTTTAAAGAGAACTACATTTCTCCCTCTTGCTTTTTTAGTGTATGGAATATGAAATTCATCTCAGAAAGCCCCAGAGATGGCTCTATCAACTGTCTTTTAAATGGAATTAAAATTGACTCAAGACATATCTGCCAATCTATTGAATTACATAGTCCACAACTGAGCGCCAGCTGGTCTTGCAGGAGGAAATTAAATAGATGAGGGGAGAAATAAAGTGAAGTTGCCACTAAATGCTGAGGTTTCTTGGAGAGAGAACAGAGGGAAGAGGTTGGGTTAAATGTGAATGGTGTGTCATATGATGAGACTTCAGTTGTTTTGATGAACCAATGGAACCAGGTAATTCTCCTTGGTGTATGCAAGGAAACACAACACTCAGTGCTTTGGATCCTTCCCTTCAGACTTCAGGAAGGTGTGGCTGAGTTTAGAAATCTCCAGTGTAGGGCCAGGGATTTAGCTCAGTGGTTCTAGTGCCTGCCTTGCAAGTGCAAGGACCTGAGTTCGATCCCTGGTACCAAGAAAAAAAAAAGAAAGAAAGAAAAAAGAAATCTCCAGTGTCCATTTGTGTCATTGCACACTTATCACATTCTATGTCCTATGCAAAGACTAGAGATACAATATAAGCAAGGCATAGTCTCTGTCATACTCATTTATTTTTTTCTCCAATCATTATCTTTTCGCACTTCCTTCCACTTGTCACCACCAAACATTTCTTGAACTCCTCTTCAGTGCCAATTGGGCTCTGGGGATGTTGGTTACAGAAGATACTACCTGAGGAGATCTCAGCCACCAGAGTCAGATGCAGGCCTGGTCTTGCATGACATACCCTTTATAGCAGGGTAGTGTGGTATTCACTCCCTTGAATTAGTTCTCACTTGTTCCTTTCAGAGGCTGATAATGTAGTGGAGAAGTGACAAGGCTGACAAAAATATCCTGTGCTATAAGGATGGTGAGTCTACCTGAGATAGGATAAGGGATTTGCCTTACAGTGTATTTTTATGTAGACAACACTCAACATTCTTCCTACAGCTATTACCATCATTATTAGAAGCGATGGTGCTGTAGTTTGGGTATGATCTGAGTGTGCCTTCTACCAGTTTGTGTGTTGAGAACTTAGTCTCCTGTGTGGTGATGTTGGGAAGAGGTCGAGCCTTTAACAGGTGGGACCTAGTGAAAGGCCATTGGGAACACTATCCTTGGAAAGGATTTGAGTAGTTTTTATGGGACTCGGAGTTCTCAAGAGAGTGAAATGTTATAAAAGAGTGATCCTGATCCCTCCTTGAGATCTTTCTGCCATGTGATCTCTTCACATCTACCATGTTGCCACCCACCGTGATATGATGTGGGCAAGAGGTCACAAATGCCAGTGTCATGCCTTGGAGCCTCCAAAACTGTGAGCTAAGCAAATCTCTTTCTCATTAAATAGCCTCAGGTGTTTTGTTGTAGCTATGAAAATGGATTAATACACAGAGTGAACACAGATTGAAAGCAGCAACTGTGAAGCAGCAACTCTGCCTTTTCTGAGTTTCCTGTTTGTAGAAAGAAGAGAAGTTTCACTACATAGCTCCATTTAAACATTACTCCACACTGTACCACAATACCCACAGGCTTTTCATCTTAATTTGACCCTTAAGTTCAACTAATATTTATGAAATGTCTACTATAGGTCAGGCATTGTTCCAGGTCTTGGGGATAAAATAGTGAGCAAACCTATGCCCACAATTTGCTCTCATGAAGGTTAAAGTAGCAAGTGACAGATACTAAACAAGCAAATGTAAAAAAAATCATTAATTATAACTGTGACAAATGTTACCAGTCAAAGCTCTGATGTATGCAAGAACACGTGAAAATCCAGATAGTGTCTATACTTTGTGCTTTGGATTCCAAAAGAAATCCAACCTGGGTAATGGGGTTGTTTGCCATGAAGAAAACATTGTTGAATAATGCTTCCTTGCACAAAATTCTAATTTAGACATTTTCATTGCAGGTGTATGTGTGCTGGGTGATCAAGTGTCCTGGTTTACTTAGATCTGAGAGATTTCCATGACATAGGGTTTCAGTGCTGAAATAGAGAGATCCCTGGGTATATTGAGTCAGTTGGTAGCCCTACCCTGGTGTCTATGCATGTAAAAATACATGTGCTTGTGAGTGCATTCATGTGTTAATTGGGAAGTCTTTTATCAGATCTGTAAAATGAGAAGTGGGAAAACTAAGTTGTTCCAGCATAAATGTTTCTGCTTCCTTATGAGTACCTCCTGAGGTAGTGTTTAAGAGTCTGGGTTCTCCATAGACTGTTTGGGAGAACACTGCTGTAGCTTTTGGTATATGCACATTGGGTGGGAGTTGTGTGTGGTCTATGTGTATGCTGCATAAAACACAAGCCCTCCCCATCATTTTCTATAAATTGCAATTGAATGTAATTTCTAAGGGAGCTTTGAGCCCAATGCTAAACAGTTTAGCTCTCTTTGTGCCATACTAATCTACTGTACTTGATTGCAAATGGGCTGCCATTAGCCTTGTTGTTAGAGCTGGGAAATCTGTGTAATTGCTTAGTAATTTTTTTAAACTTTTGAATGGCGTGTATGCATGTGTGGCTGTTCAGCGCCCATCTATCTATAGGCTGTTTAATGGGTTCCAATGGGAGCGTGCGCAGCATACCTTGTGCTTGGCAACTCGCAAACTCATCAGTGCTTCAGGCATGAGTGGCATTTTAAAGGACCTTTACCATGAAAGGAATTAGCATGCACTATCCCTCTGGTGCCTGTTAGCTTTTCGATTCTGACCCCCATGGTGCAAAATAGATGCATGTAATTTAGTTGGAGAAAATGTCTTTAGGGCATTTGTGCTACTCTTGCTTTTGCTCTATGGGATATTTTTTCTTCTTTTTTAAAAATGAAGTTCCTTAATGGCAGTGGGCAAAACTAATATTGGTCGCTATCATCCAGGAGGTTAGGAATTTATAGCATTGCTGATCTGTCCCCCTCTGCCCCGGCACTTACAATGGCCCTTGGCTTGGTGTCATTCAGCTTCCACAGATTTGGTCCTTTGCTGGTGTCCTCCTGTAGATTTTCAAGAATCTACATGTGGCTTCAACTGGTGGGTAATGAATATGATTTGTCAAGATGAAATAATGCAGGAGAGTGCTCCATTTTAAAAACAAAGTATTTCCAAGAATGCCTGGGCCTGGAGCAGGACTAGGCTTCATCAGACTGTGACTTTCTGGGATCCACTTAGGATATGGCTCAAATTACCATTTCTCCTTCCTCCTTCTAATGTGTCTCCCTCCTCTAAGTTCCTTAAGTGACTGTGCTACTTATTTAACACATTCTCATATATTTTGCCTCTTGACAACACTTTTTAAGGTCTTATACTATTCAGCTTTTGGAATCTATGCCACACCCACTTCAGGATGGTTCTAAAATTCTTTGCTACATGCTTCATTCCCTGCCTTTTTTAGAACCAGGGTCACCACTATCTGTTATAGACCTACTCATGACATATATTCAGTTGAACTTTTCATTCTTTTACCAATACTTTCTTGAATGATGAAATGATGCAAGTGAGAGTAAATATCAGATGGCAGATGTTAAGCAATTTTGGAATCTCTTCCTTACCCTGGGACAAATCCTTTACTGAATATATTTTCTTTATAACTTTCTATGACATTAAGGGCAAAAAAGTTACCACCAAGCTGTGATTGTATGGAATCCTTGTTCTCTCAGAATTCATTAGCATAGTTGTCAGGATGAGCCTTGCACACATCTCAGAGAGTTTGCACAGATTATACTGAAATGGCCTTCCCTGGCTTACTATTTTCTTTTTATGCATTTTATCAATAATTTTATTACTTTCCCCCTTGAAACCCTTTGCCCCATCTGGCCTTTAATAGGGGGAAACAGGGCTAAG
Source organism: Heterocephalus glaber (assembly GCF_000247695.1). Next base: position 1,294,233 of record NW_004624812.1, read on the forward strand.
ATTACAATGCATCTAGATTTATATCCAAATACAATCTAGTTGCATTTGGAGCCCCAGAGAGTCAGTCAAGGCTATTATTGGCTGCCAGGATTTTTAGAAAATACATAAATCTCCTTTTGTGCCATAAATACATTTCTGCATTCAGAGCTCAGAGAGAGACCTCATTATACCACATCCTGAGAGAGGGAGAAGCACATCTCATTTCGAGTGACAGGTGACATGTTCTCTAGAAACATGTAAAAAGATTGCAAGCTAATTTAATTCCCTTCTCATTTTTAACCATGCTTGAAATAATTGTGGCTGTGCAAATGATGCTTGGTAGCCTGGAACACAGGAATTTTGAGCTAGGTTATGCCAAAAGGCCAGGTTGACTTTGCGACCATCCCTTGATGGCACTGGTCCGGAACAACATGCTTCTGTTGTAAATGGCCCACTGAGTCATGGCCTGATGTTTGTATAAAGTAAATCAGAGCTGGGTCTATCAAACTGAAATTATGCAGCATGGGGCTTTCCCAACCACTGTCTGCATATTAGAATCCCCTGTGGAGCTTTAAACATTACCGAAAAGCTTGAGCTTTACTCCATGGATGTATTTTATTTGGTCTAAGTTGGGCCCTGCATTGTATTTGGTAAGTGCTCCCCAAGCCATTTTAATGTGCATCCAGGATTGAGGATTGAGGATCCAGGATTGAGATCCAGTGTTCTAGTAAAGTTCTCAAATTTACTGTGTATCAGATTCCTCTAGAGAGCTTTCAAAACACTGATCACTGAGTGCTGCCCCTAGACACGAGACCCTGTACAGGGGAAATCTGAGTGGTGCTGCTGCTGGTCTGGGATCCATGTTTTGAGAATCACTGATGCGATGGGTTCAGATTTGAAGACAGCAACTCTTATGCACATTTGGGCTGAATTATAAATTATCTTGATAGTTCTTTGCTTTTCATTAAGTTATGTCAACGTATTAATAATGACTCTAAGCAAATAATTAGTCATTTACCTAAAAATGGACCTTCTGGAACATGCCTTCCCACTCTAAATATCAAAACAAAAACTCAACCTTTCAAATGTCTCTATTTTGTTATAAATTGGAAAATGGAGATGACGAATCTTGTACTTTTGGGAACATGTGTACATGAAGTTCTTTTAAAAGATGGTAATGCTAAAATGTCACACACAGAGACTTTCAGCCTTATCTAGTGCTAAAGAGGAATACCCGGATCAGAAGATAATTTCCCAAAATCTGATGTCAATTTCTTTTGATCTCTCTGAAAGCCTCAGTATCAAGTATTTAAATGGTTGGAAAAAATATATCTAGAATATTGAGTCTTCTAAGTCTGCATCTTCCTCTTTTTGCAGGTTGTCTTCATTACCTTTCCCCATTCAAGCAGATATCTGTGCATCAGAGTCATGATAGGCCAGGGGAGCTATTTTTTTTTTTTATCTTAGGAGCTCTTGATAGTCTTTGGAAGTCACCTAGCAGCAAGGTCCTCCAATAATAGTCACCCTTTAAGCGCAGAATCATAGCCCTGGTCAATGCTGTAATGTTTTCATAACTAGAGTCTAGGGCCTATGACTCAAGGATATTTTGGAATAAATTAGGCCCCTCTCTACCTGTGCCTACTGAAAGGAATTAAATAGAGAAGAAATAAGCCTATATTTGCAAACCATTATGGGGTATCTGGGAACTGATTCCCAATTTAAAATGCATTGATTATCTTTGAGTTTCTTGACCTACTTTGCCTTGGGGTCACAAAAATCATAGCAAAGAGAGAGAGTATGCTCTTTGATATTAAAATTGTATTTGTTGTGTTTCATCTCTGAGGCCTTGCTATATCTACTCAAGGGGCAGGAAAATGGACTTTAAATGACTGAGCAGTCTTATTTGAGGCTGAATGAGTCACAGCTGTGATCACAGAGTGATCATTATCCACTAACCAATATCAGGGTGATCAAACAAAAAGGGAAGAATCCCAGGTCATTGATCTTGGTTCTTTTATGTCTTTGGAGCATGAGTGCAGAAGTGTATCCTGCTGTGGCCGAGGCTTCCCTCAGACCCAGCAAGATAGATGTCCAGCAGCATGTGGTCATCACTGTGGACTCAGTTCACCTGAGATCTTGGTAAAATTCAAATTCTGAGGCTCTCAGCCGATGTGGATAATGCTATTCCATAGAGTACTTTTTGAGGATATAGAAGGCTTACTTCTCCCCATGGGGAAGGACATCTGTGGGGCCCAGGGACTGAGCATACCCTCAGCCTGTACCTTCTTCTAGATCATGCCATGAGTACCCAGGATCCTCAAATTCTTCACCTATATGTCCCTTAGCTCACAGCACCTACAAGAACTCTTTCCTGGTCTGTCTTTGGAGAATATCCTATGCCAAAAATGTGCACACTATGAGGCTTGTGAGTGATGATGGGTAGTGGCTGGCAGTGTACGGATGGAGCTTGGGTGTGCAGGATGGGACATCCATAGATGAGGGTGTGATGTGTTTCAGTCTGTGGGTCAGAGCCAGAGGTGGGAAGAGAGGGACTCCATGGTGGCAGCTAGTTCTTTTCTCACTGTCCAGTTGCAACACATAATTCAGAAGAGTTTCACATTTCTGAATTCAAATCTGACCTTGCAGGCCATATGAACTATGTTTGTTAAGATAGGACTAAGAAACATTTTAATAAGCGGTTTATTAAAGCTTTTAACTAGTTGGTTTAAAGTTTTAAAATATTGAGAGCTCCATATATGTGGGTCTCTTCTCAAATATGGATCCACATTACTTAGGGGTAAATCTACTTTTAGTCTATAAAATTTATGCTATGTGTGTGTGTGTGGGGGGGGGTGTGCCCCACTGACATTCTGTTGGATGTTACGCAACTGAGAAAGTAAATCTAGTATTTTCTGACCTGCATATATATATATATATATGTGTATATATATGTATATATATATGTATATATATCGTACTCATTGGTAGGAAGTAAGCTGTATTTTTTTCTCTCTTCAATATCATCCTTCATTGGTCCTTAATTCTCTTCTCTGACATTCTCCTAAGTTGAAAATCTCTCTTAGAATCTCATTTTTCATTAGTTTTATTTATTAATAAATTCAATTCTTGTGTAGGCACAACACAAATCCATTCAAACAACATTGAAGAGAAAAGTGAATCCAGTCCAGATCCTTCTGTCCTTTCCAGGGAGGGTAGAGAGAGAGAAAGAGTGAACTAAATAATCAGTGGCCAGTGAGGTATTAGGAAAATGTAGAATAGTGTTAAGAGATGACTGTGCTCTGGTTACCTGTGTTTGCAATGCTCAGCAAGCATCATAACAAATGAGAAGCTAACTAACTCTTATGAACCAGGCAGAAGAATGACTAGACAGAGAACAGTTGGAGAATATCGGTGGCCCAGGTTGAGGTGTATCCCAAACACTTAGGAGTACATCCTTTCATCCTTGTTACCCAGATCTACCTGTGACAAATTTAACCAAATTAGCTTATTGACTTGTTACCAAGAATTAAGTGAGGAAGCATATTAGAATCATCACCACATCAGCATCCCATTGGGTCCTGGCAAATACGGCAGAATTCTTGTTTGCACAGGCATGTAGCAAGTCGATCAAGCAACAATGTTTTATCGCTATGTGAGAGGACCCTTACTTGTGTTCTCCCTTTATGCTAGATAATTCATATGGCTTACATCATTTGATCTTGACAATTTAGAGGTAGGCATTATTTACTCATTCAGGAAGAGAGGCAGGGCACCTTGAGGGACCAGCCTTCCTTCCCCCACTCTGTATTGGCCAACTCTTTGAGGTCAAGTATTGTCTTCTGCCTTTATATCCTGAAGACTGTGTTAGGCTCCATAAATACTTGCAGACTTGAATTGATTTGAGAGTAGAATTTGTCTCTACTTTTTTCCCTCTGGGCTTACAGACAGAACTAACGCTACCTCTAAATTCCTCTGAGATCATTCTTTCTAAAGGCAGTTCCCAGGAGGGTATCAATGATTCTGGTCCCTGTGGGGAACTGATGATTTCCTATGGATTTCCAGGACTAAGAACTCTTCTGCTTCATTGGCATTCTTTTGTGTATTATGCAAGACTATGCTAAGAGAGAGGTCTGTCAAGAGCAAATAAAGTCTAAATAAAAGATAAGCAGAATGAAAAAAAAATCTCTGTTATAATGGCTATACAATAGACTATAATTGCTCTAAGTATGAAATACCTATTGCCACTCCTCTCTATCTAAATATAGCTGGCTCTGCTTTTCTTTATGCGTGTCCCTAAAGCTACAGCCGGCTTGCCACTAAACATCATCATAACAAAATTTGCAATTCCTGTAAGGTATATAAAAAATAAAAACTTGGTTTTGAGAGTGGTGTTGTAAAGATTTCATAGGTTAATGTATCAGACACTGTCTGGCTTAGAGTTAGAGTGATAGAAAATATTATTTAATATCTAATTCTAAATGTTCATTAATCAGAAAGATTCTAGCTGTTAATGACTAGCCACATTGATGTATACCCATGATGATCAGTCCTAAATATTAACTAGGTCTTAGATCCTTTTTAATTTATTCACTTTACATGGTTTTAATCATTACTAAGGATCAGTTAGCAGCTTGATTTAAGTCTTTTATTAATGTAGTTCTGCTTAGCATCAAAGGATGTATAAAGGTCAGTATTAGTGTAGAATGTTTGTAATGTACTTGTATATACTATCATTCTGGAAAATTTAGATTCCCTTTACCATCACCATTGCTCTTCCCCATACTGCTTGATATAAACCATCTGAAACTCTCAGGCTCTAACAGTTTAGGATAGATTAGAATATATTAAAATAAAATCTGGCTTCAAAATCTTGTTTTTCCATGTTTTCACTGTACAATTCTTCTTGAGCTTGATCTATAGTTTTCTGATCTTAAAATAAGAACAAGATAAATCTCATAGAATTGTTTAAAGAGGACATAAAATATATTGGGTGAGAAAGTATTTTGTAAACTTTGGTAAGGTGCTAAAGACAATGTCAGGTTATCGTTGTTGTAAATGACATTTGTCAGACTAGTATGACAAGTGTGTGTTTAAAAGACTGTGAAATTTCTGCATAAGAGGTTTCAAATAAACACAAACTTCCACTTTCAGTTAGTTCAGGTCAGAAATTCATCAGATCCAAAGTTTATTTGAGGGTTTTGAACACCCAGCCAATTTCTGTCACTAATTGGTTGGTATCACTGTGCTATGAAGTTTCACACTTTCATAACATTTCTGGCAGGATGAATTCCCTGAATCTGATCAGAATCATTTAAGAGAATGTACACACAAAAATGTAAATTGCTTCCCGTGTTTAAAAAAACTCACATTTATTCAAACCTTTGAAGTGACTATTTCTAATAAAAGATGATTCCCTTGAGAAAGCGTGAAGTTTGAAAGTTTAGTTTTATTTGAATTATTTGTATGCAGAGATCCCTATGGGCAAAACAGAAAATAGCTATTTCCCTGCTTGTTATTAGAGGGGAAGAGAGTTTATTTTCCATAAACCTAAAATAACTGATTATACCGAAGAGCTCTTTTCTCCAGGTTTGGTGAGCTTTGTAGCTTCTTAACACCTATCTCTTTAAGCTTCTAGACAAGAAAGGACTGTACATGCATGGCATTATAAAATCCTTAAAGGTCTGGGCTCAGTACAAAATGCTCTGTGTTTGCTCCATAAAAATTTATTGACAGTGACAATAGTAATGATGACACCAATTAAACAACATTAGTAAGAATGAGAAAGCTGAAATTTAGCTGTGTCTATGTGACATTGGAAGAGCAGCTAGGGTTCTTTGCTGTATTTATCTAAAAATTAAGTCAAACTATTCAACAGTAGTTGAGAGGACACAGGATTTGTTTAGCCACAATTGTCAATTGGTACAGCCTGAATTCATCAGTCAGATAATTACTTCTGAATTCTATGACTCAAGTTCATTGAGGAACAGGCTGAGTAAGTGTGTATTTGAACCTGACTTCAAGATATACTACAAAGCAATAGTAATAAAAATGGCATGGTACTGGAACAAAAACAGATACGTAGATCAGTGGAACAGAGTTGAGGATACAGAAACCTCCCCAGACACATTCAGCTATTTAATCTTAGACAAAGGGGCCAAAAGTATATGCTGGAGGAAAGAGCATATTCAACAAGTTTGTGCAGAAGATTGAAACTGGACCCTTATCTCTCACCATGTACTAAATTAAAATCAAAATAAATTATAAGATCTAAACATTAAAACAGAAACATTAAACCTATTGGAAGATAAAATAGATAAAACATTTGAAGGCATAGGTATAAGAAAGGATTCACTAAACAGAACCTCAATTAAGTAGAAGTAACAGCAGAAATGAACAAATGGGATTATATCAGGCTACAAAGCGTCTGTACAGCAAAGGAATCAATTAGTAGAGTGAAGAGACAGCCTAAAGAATGGGAAAAATTTTTTTGCCATTTTTACTCCTCAGAGGACCAATATCTAGAATACACAAAGAATTAAAAAAAAATTAAACCATCTAAAATTAAAGTTCCAATCAGGAAATGGGCAAGAGAAATGAACAGACCCTTCACAGGAGGAAAAATACAAATGGTCAACAAATATATGCAAAAAAAAGCTCAACATCTCAAGCCACTAGAGAAATGCAATTTAAAACAATGCTAAGATTCCATCTTGCTCCAGAAAGAATAGCAATCATTAATAAATCAAACAATGGCAAATGCTGGAAAGGCAGGGTGGAAAAGGAATCCTCCTTCATTTTTTGGTAAGAATGTAAAGTAGTATAACCATTATGGAAATCAGTATGGAAAGTTCAGAAAGAACTGAAATTAGAAACTCCATACAATCCAGTGACCCCCCCTGCTAGGTATCTTCCTCGAAAAGTTTAAAGTATCATACTGTAGTGATACATGTATACCAATGTTTATAGCAGCACAACTCATAATAGCTAAATCCTGGAAACAGCATGTATACTCATCAACAGATTATTGGATAAAGGAAATGTGTATCTCTATATAATGGAATACCACTCTGCTATAAAGAATGACACATTTGAGACATTTGTAGGAAAATTGATGCACCTGGAAAATATAATGTTGAATGAAGTAAACCAGACACACAAGCTTAAATACCAGATTGTGTCTCATTTGAGTGAAGCAAAATGCAAACAAAAAGAGTAATGAAGGTTGGAGAGAAAGGGACTAGGAGATGAATCTCTTGCAATAAGAAAGTGGTCCAAGGGAAAAAGCAGGAGAGATGAGGAGGAGGGGAAGGGGAAACGAGAGGAGAGAAATAAAGACATGCCATGTGCAGGAGCCTAACCCTAAAGAATGTAAACATTATATGCCATAACATGAGCTAAGACTAATAATACGAGCAAGAATGAAAAATGGGATAGGGCAATGGGAGGAGGAGGAAAGGAGGGGGAGAGAAGGGGAAAGGAATTTTAAAAAGGAGAATCAAACTGTAACATATACATGTAACTACTCCCCAAGATGATTGTGAACTGCATGAATTGCAAACATGTACTAAGAAAATAAAAAATTTAAAAAATTAAAAAATTGAAAAGAATATAATAAAACATATATATATAAGAAAGTATTTAGAGTTTACAACTTCAACAAATATTTATTGAATTAATTTGTGAATAAATGCTCACTGTTGCCTGCATTTCATGTTTTCTTCTCTATTCTTTTGCCATTTTATAAATAGCAATCAAAAGTTGAGTCATAGAAAAACAGCAAAAAATCATATATCCTGTATTTTTCTGTAAATATGCATTCTCCCAATGGAACCTCACAGCTGACTTCCAGGCAGCAGGTCTCTTGGTAACCTGCACAAATGCATGAGGATACCTGTTAACATTCTTCTATGTAGGTAGCTCTTGAAGATACAGATAGAGTCTAATTGGCTGAGACAAGGCCATGAGACTAGAGTTGTAAAGAATGCCTTCAGCTAAGGGTAAGAGGGTGAAGGACTGGCTAGGCAAAAATGGGTGTTTAAGTAGTGCAGGGAAACCTGGCCAAATATGAACTGGATGGGAAAATAATTACTTATAAGCTAGAAATGGATGAGGACCTCTTTGGAGAGGTCAGTGTTAACTGAAACTGCCTCTCTGCTCTCTAAACCATTATTTCACAGCAGAAAGCTGCTCTCCAGCCACCCAGCACTGCAGATGTTAAGAAGTAAGTGTAGGGAATAACCACTGGGTCATTTTCTTGTCTCTGGGGAAGGATGGCTGGTGTGTTCTTCAGTTTAGGTTTAAATCACACTGACAGTGGAGGCTGCTTTGGGAACCACAGGTTATTTACAGGACATGGAAGGTCATATGTTACATTCAACTGGAGCTGGATTCTGTGCTGTTTCTACTGGCTCTTTGCATCCTCCCCTTTTTGGATCTCGTGAGTCAGGTTCTTTCCTCCTGGCATTGACATCCTTGGCATGTCTCAGATATTCATCATTTCGCAAGCTGCCACACATACAGCTCTTCCTTCAGTCTTCTCTTGGAAGCCAAACCTCAATCATTGGTGATTACAGAGAGCAGAGCATTCTCTGAGGATTGACAGGATGACCTTTGGCCAAGTCAGACTTTGTGTCTTGGTTTACCTCAATCAGGAAAAAGCTTTATTGAAATTTTTTATCATATAAAATTTTTTTATCATCTTGGGATTATGAGTGGAACAAAATAAAACAAACAACAACAAAATAAAACAAACAAATAAGCTTCAAGATAGCTGCATAGTTGCAAATGTTGTTAAGATGGGAATTTAAGAAAAAGCTACCTGAACCCTGGTGACTGTTTACCCTTTGAAGTTTCTATGCTTAAAAAGGTACATTTTATTTCACTGTTAATAATTAAGTAAATTCCAAGCCCACAATCCAGGCTCTTCAAATAAGTATGTACAGAGAGGGTTTTTAAAAACTTTTCTTGATGATTTTGTTTTTTCTCTTTTCTCTTAGTATTCTGTGGAGCACTCTAATCTTTGTACTACAAAACAGTGCTCTTTAAGATTCAGAACTTGCCAACAGTTGGGTAAGATGTAATAAAGTCCCCTGTTGTAATAGCACCCTGCTGACACAAGCAGGGATCTAAAAGAAGTGGGAAAGAATTAAAGTTTCTGGATGGAAGTTTGCATTTTTTCCTGGAAGTCGAATCTCCTACCAGGGACTCATTGCCACTGTGACTGTCTCTGAAGAAAAACGCAATTCTAAGATTCCTTGACTGAGGGGAAGAGGGAAAAGATAAAAACACACTGAATATGATTTCAGCTGTGCAGATTAAACATATGATCTCCTCATCTTTGCTGTTACTGTTGATAAAATGGGTCTTGAAACAAACAAACAAACAAAAAGAGAGGAAAGAAAGCTTAAATCCAAACCCCAGGTTTTCCTTCTAAAAAAAAGCATGATGGGGAGGTAATTAAAGTCTGCTATCTTGGGACTATAACATCAGCTAACTTTGTCATAGTGATTGGGTTTTGGGAGGTGAGAATAGTATTCTGTGGCCCATTTCTTTGTTGTCCTTTGATTCTCAGGCTAGGCAATGGAAAGGACAACATTCAAGCTCTGTTCTGAGGGTCTATAAAAAAATAACTGCATATAGGAAATCTTGTCCAACATCTTTTCATCTAAGCTAAGTCTTCCCTCTGATATTGTGCATATTAGATTCTATTATCTTATTTCAGCAACAAAATCCTTTCCCCCCAATCCCTTGTGTGAAAGCTTTGCATTGATCTTGAGATTTTTCTCTCTCCATGTGTGGTCATTTGAGGCCTGTTGGGTTTTCCTGTGTACTGTCCCCACATTTCCCAATCTACTTCTGTCATCACTCTGTCATCACTCTTACCCTTTTTCTCAGAATTGCATGGTCTGATTATTAAGGCTGTTTACTTCTTTTTCTCATTTTGAGTTTCCCTTCCTCTACCTGAACACCCTGAACACCCTATCAGCCTCTATTTCTCTCTGCTCCTTCTTCCAGTTCCATAATTATGGGATTGTGATGGTTTCCTATAACCTAGACCATGGATTTTTAGTCTTCTTTGTGTGAGCATACTGCAAAAACAAAATACTAATGCAGAACCCAAATAAAATTTCAGAATACAGAGTGTTCTGTTTAGGGAATTTAAAGAGGGAAATCCATGGAAGTCTTCAACGGCCTCCATCCTCTAACGTCTCTTTATTTTAATTCATATAATTTTTAATACTGGAGATTGAATTCAGGGCCTTGGATATGCTAAGTGCTCACTCCACTGTTGAGCTGCAACCCCCAGCCCTTTACTGCTTCTTTAGTGGTCACTGAGATCCTTACAGATCCATATAACTCCAGATGACACACTAAGAACCATCACCCAGACCTGGATAGTCACATTTGACATAAAGGGACACATAGTAAATATTTTAGGCTTTTTAGCCACCTGTATCTATATATCAGAATCATTTTTAGTTCATGGCCTATATAAAAGCAGACCATGGTCTTCTAAGCCTTGAAGAAGGCAATCCTAAACTTTCTACAGCACAAGGGGCTTTCTGTAGCCTGCTTTTGAATTCCTCCTGCTTTATCCATGAGAGGCAGATGAGTGAAGTACTTTTGAGGATAGGCTTTGGGGAGACCACCTGCTCTCCAATTATTATGTATGCGACTTCAGCTAAGTTGATAGATCATGCATCAATGTCTTGATCTGCAAGTGGAGCTACTAGTAGAGATCTTCTAGAAGTGTTGTGGGAGTGCAACAAGTTGTTGCACAGTACGTGCTCTGAGCAACACCTGGGAGGAGTCATCTGATGAAAATTAGCCATGAAGGTCATATTGTACTGCTGTCCCCATTCTCTATCCCCAAGTGCCCTGGATGTACTGTTTGCCTCCTTTCTCACTTTGCTCTACCTTTTGGACTCCAGAACCACTAATGGGTCATCCTATCTCATTCACCTGGGTAGGAGGCAGAAGCATGGATGGCACAATGCCCAAGAGCAGGCTGTCAGCCCCACTCAAGAGCCCCTGTGGTGAAGCGTACTCTGATGTCACCAAGGCAGCGAGGCCAGGGTCAGGGTCCCAGAAGGACCTTTACAATCAGGGAACAACTTGGCAGAAAGCAAATGTGAAGAATGTGGTGAGAAGGAATGGCATGGTTTCCCTGGGTACACACGCTGTGGCAGTGCCACTGTTAATGGCTCAATATGTGTGTTTTGTGAGTGCGTGGGGTCTCACATTCAGGCCCACAACAGGGTGTTGAGTGGGACTCCTCTAGCTTCATTTCCCTGAGGGCTGCTAGGCTGAGAACAGCACAGCAGAAACAGAGCTGCTCTGCCTCAGAAGGAAGTGCTCGCCCCTGATGCAGGGTCTGCTAAGAGGACACTGAAACTGCCTCTTGCTTGGACAGAATCATCCATACCCAGCCTATTAGACTAGTTATGGGTAAGGGGCTGGCAGGCAGTTTTAAATAGCCAAGCACCTGTTTTCTTCTTCTTTCCAAGTGGAAGAGAAAGCTTCCAGGAGTCTGCTCATAGAGCCTGTCAGGAGCCCTTGGAACAACTGAAGCTAGATATTTCATTTCAGCCTGAGGAGGACTGAAGTGTCCCAAGGCTCTTGGGAATGCCCTTCCTTCTCCTAAGTTGAAGGGGAGTGCTTTCCCAGAGCCCAAAGTGGGTTCCACAGGAAGAGCTGGCCTGGGGATGTTTAAAGCAGATTTGTTTGGAAGCAGTAAACCCTTCAGAGAAGGAGCTGGGTGGGGTTGGTCTCTGGAAGTCCTATGAGGCCCCAGGAGTAGAGACTTATCTCCTACCAGAGAGCTGCAGTCAGTGATTTCTGCAGGATTTCCCAGAAACCAAACAACCAACAAACACAGTACAAACAACCAACACAGTACAAAGTCTAGCAATTCTATGTCTGTTACCCAGAGGGTGTCCACAAACTGGTTACAGCTACACCTTCTGCGAGAACTGTCTTTTCCTTCTTTTCTCTTCCTGGGCAGGTGCTGGGATATAGTAAGAGGAGAAGAATAGGTAGGAAAGTGAGACGAATCTGTGGGTGTGCCACAGCCTCATTTCAAGCTAAAGGAGGCCACAGTCAGGCCTATGGAGTATCTTAAGTGGAATGAAATGCGAGGTTTTGATAATTGCAGGAGACTGGGTCTTTTAATTACTGAATTGAGGCTGCTTTTGTGATTAAAAGGACTTTGTGTGGTTTTGAGACTTCCCTGAAATGTTATCCCAGATTTAGAGAAGAACTAATCCAGAATAATTTTGTAAGAGGAAGGAAATCATTTACTCGGATGGTTGCTTTTTATCAAGTCCAGGTCTTTTAATAAAATAGCTGCACATGTGAGACTGTTTTTGAAATAATAGAACAGCATTCACTAAAATACAAATTCAGCCAAAAATGTGTATATGTGTTGTGTACGTATGTGTGTGTGTGTGTGTGTGTGTGTGTGTGTGATGACAGAGACTGAACCACAAAGGTCTTCCTGGCCTTTTTGCTTTGTTAATTAGTTAAGCATACCAAGTTTGGACTGGTTTCTTCATCTGTGAAATGGAATTTCTACTAATGCTTATTTCATGGGGTCTTGTAAAGATTGAGATAATCTACTTTTATTTATTCCCACACCTTTCAATCTGAGCCATTCTCTCTCCTACCACTACCCACAACCAACACAACCATTGGAGGGAAGGGGTACAGAACTGATTTTTCTTTTTATTTTATTCAATAAAACTCTTAGAACATTTAGTAGTCAATAGTATATGTTGAATGAGTGATGAAGCAAGCACAGATTTTGCTCTAAAGAGCTCATTACTAAGTTAAAAATGTAATAAACCTAAGTGGCAACTATCTTACAAAGTCTGGGTTCAAAGGGGTGATATTCCATCCAGTTCTGGTTACAATGCAAGACAGAGAATTGAAAATTTCTAGAGTGATTCTCAGTTGTATGTCATAGAAATATCCCTTTGTTCATTCATTCATTCATTCATTGAACAAACATTTTTGTGCCTAGTCTATGTTTTCAGGCTTCTAGCCACCAGTTATATCTGAACAAGTCAGATGCAGATTTCTTCTTGAGATCTTAAGGGATTCCTACTTAGGGAGACAGATTAAGAGCCTCAGGCTAGAAGGATACAACTCAGTGATGTGGGGCAGAAATTCATGGTGCAGTTTACGTTTTAGGGGATGCCTAGGTCAGCTAGAAGCCAGGAAGATCCATGCCCGTAGCAGCCATGGAGCTTGTCATATGATCAGCAGTTCATATGGGTCTGCAGGTTGTGAGATGGTTTTAAGTCAAGGTCATTCCAGCCAGGGAGCTTAAATATAATTGTATTAAAGGGAAGCAGGCAAGTGATAGCAAAGCTTCAACCAAAGAAAATTCTGTGAAGGTTTTCAGGGGAAGGTGTTCCTTCCCCTCTTCCTTCTCTTGTTTCCTCTATGAGATATTTGGCATGCTTTCTAAAAGGTGGCAGTCTGCACTGTCAATATGCAAGTCATCTGTTTGTTAAGCTGTCAGTCCCTGTAAAGGTATTTCCAGAGTCATTTGGGGCAGATGGAAGGCCTGTGTGTGTCCAGTGGCCCTTCTGGAGACGTTGGGTGTTGGAGAGGATTGTCCACAGCAATCACAGAACAGATGAACTTGATAACTTCAACTTTTCTTCCTGACCTGCCAAATAGCCCATTGCCTTCTGCTGTTCAACTTTATCCCTTAGTACTAGCAACACTCATGGCTCAAGTCACAACAGTTTTTTTCCTTGAGGAGGAACATAGATAGCTCCTAGGTCAAGGTTTTAGATGTTTTAATGACCCCAAGCTTTTGGTTATTAGGCATAATGTAAACCTCTCTTTTTTTGTGCCAAGCCAGCTTGATAGATAATCATTTTTCTGCCATTTATATGTATTTCAGGGAACAGTATATTTATTGACTATTCTCTAAGAATAAAATATCAGGCAAAATTTTTGTTTAGAAGGTGAATTATCTCTCATAGACTGACATCCACATTAGGATACAAAAGGAAGCAAGTACACTAAAAACAGAAATAAAGGATGGCTATAGGAATGCCCATATTTCTGGTCTCAGAAATTTTTTATCATGGTACCAGCTGGGGTGGGGCCCAGCTTGTGGAGAGGTCATTGGCCTGGGATTGAGAGACTAAATTCTTTCTCTGCCTCTTCCCTTAACAATATACCTTGCATTTAGAGAAGTTGAAAGAGACCAGTGATGTCACAGTAGGTAAAGCGATTAATTGAATTGTGTGTTTTCTCATTAACCTAAAGCTCTGACTACCTTAAGCAGTGATCAGCACCTATCTTCTCTAAACTCTAGGAATATAGAACTAATAGTTTGAACAATTTAACCTAAAATATTCTGTGTTAATTTGTTCACTGGTTTTATTTATTTATTTTGTTTATCCATTATGCATGTATCTATTCTGTTATTCACTTATTTGTGCAACAAAGATTTCAAATATATGTTTTTTATCACAATCATGATCACAGTAAGAGCAACACAAAGGGGGTACTGTAAGGTCAGAAAGTCAGGCAAATTTCTGGCCTTTCTTTTATAGCTTCATTAAGAGTGTGGCTCTTAGTTCTGAGGGTATGAGTCCTAAGGCCTTTCAGGAAGACCCATCTCTCTTATATTTGGTCCAAGTAGTCTTCGATTCCAGGTAGTAAAGGGTATCAAGGAAAATTCTGCCTAATTAACAAACAACTGGACTCTCGACAGATTGCCAGTAACTCAGTTGCCAAGATAGGTCTATAACAGGTAATACTTGAGATGAGACCAGTTGGAAGTCTCAGACCCATGCTTGAATAGAGTATTTGGTTTAGCTGAGATTTGACAAAGGAAAACAATTCTTCATGATGATCCTTTCAGAGGTAATAGACTTGAATTGAGGATCAGGTGAAAAATTTTGAGTACAGAAGGGAGAAAAGGCATTATTACATTTCTTACAACCTGGTGGAATTTGGTGAATACTGGAAAGGTCAGAAGGACCCAGATGGAAAAGCTCATTTAGGTGTGGAACATTTACTACATGTACTTTGTCTACAAAGGAGCAATGCCATCCCAAAGCCAATACGAGGGAGGGAATGATCTGTCAGAATTTCTGGGCAGAAAATGATTCAATTCTCAGTACAGGACTAAAAACCTTGGGGAATTAGAGGAAATAAAATAGCTATTTATATAACATAGAGGAAGGGATGTGTCCTGGTGGAAGGCACCTAATATAAACATGCCCATGCCTCTAAATTTCTGAGTCTTAGTGTCTTCATCAATTAAACAGAATTGGAATGAAATTGCAGTTGGTAAGAGGTCCAGATACCTACAATGCTCAGCAGGTGAGACATTTCAAAGGGGAATGGAGGGGACTATGTTGAGCTGAGAGACTGGAAAGCACCTGCCTCTTCTGATGACTTCAAATAGATTTGAACATATTCCTGAAGCCAGTTCTACACTTGACTGAGGGCCATAAATTTATAACCCTTGGACTCAATTTATTTGTTTAACAAACATTTATAAGTTTTCTTATTGTCTCTAATTTTTAATCATGAAAAATTTATCAAATTCTTCTCAATTTAACAAGGTGTGGTTTGTTGCCATTTTGAAGAAAATGATCTATTGATCAGAGTCAGAATTTAAGAGAATTAAAAAACTTCTATTTGGTAGCGATCACCATGGAAATAATTTACAGTCCCAGCGCTTTCTGTTCCCTGGCCAAAGAGTCCTGAGGAAGGTTTTGGGAGATAGCCAGTTGTAGAACACTTACTTCAGGTGCGCATTTGGTTGCTGAAGTCATCCAAGTGCCTGGACCCAAGCTCTTACCCATATCCCATGGCTCTCTCTTTCCCATAGCAGCCCTACTGCCAGCTATTGCCTTATGAACAAAATTCCCTCCCTCTTCCCTTTATCTCTGATTCCCCAATGGCAATGGCTTAGTTTCTACTATTTGTGCCATGCCTTTGGGGATTAATGGAGCTGCTCTTGCAGCTCAGCTCTGTGCAGATTTCTGGGAACTCAGCAGCAAAACCACTCCCCTCATATTCTAGGCTAGGAGCAAGGAATCCCTCAGTGTGAACTCCTTCTGCTCTCACAACCAAGTTCTGGTACTTGTCTAGGCCTGCAGCAAGATCCAAAGCTCTCTGAAGCTCCCCTGATTCTTCTCCTTTCTGGTAGCTCTTCCTATCCTCCAGGATGAGTGTGCAGGGCTCCACGGCCCTCTGAGCCTGCTTTCTTCCTGCCATTTCTTATGGGGTAGGGGAGGTACAAGTGTGCACTTCCAGTTTCAAGCACTTCTGTGGTTGAATTCTCTAGATTTCTTAGAATAGCCAATGGAAGACTGATGAGCTAACTTTTTCATCTTCTTTCTTGCAGAGGCCTAGGAAACTTCCCAATAAATAAATATCTTCTTCTAATTCTACCACCAAGCAGAAATGCTCCTTTATTTAGCTCTGAATATGAGAAACTCTTTTCTTTACTCTCCCTAGCAGGGTCTCAGATCTTTCTTTTCCCAGTTTTGGAAACCAGTCCAAACATCTCACTTTTTATCTTTCTTTCCATTTGAGAAGCTAAAAGAGGTGGGAGGAAAAGAATGGCATTTCAACCTTCTCTTCTCCCCACTTTGTTTTCTTAAGTTTGGAGGTGATGAGGCTGAATGATTGCAGATATCTACTGGGCATCTTCATCTTCCCAGCAAAGAGAAAGAGGGGGATGGCACAGCCTGAGCAGTGCTGTTGACATGGACCAGACTGTGATGAACCTAGCAGGAACCTGGGTACCATCGGTGAAGCCAGGTATCATTATACATGAGGTTTCATTTACATAGATGAAACTTCAGAGGGTTTTAAAAAAATACAATCTTTCCTATTTTGAGGTTGTCTGGCCCTTATTGATGTAGTCACCATTATTCTCTTTGGGAAATGTAGGACATTCTACTTTGGGATGGGTTTTTCTGGAGGTGGCCTTGGTGAGAAAGTAGAATCTGAATAATTTTGTTTGGTTCTATAATCTCTGCTACTTGAAAATACTTTACTTCATTCTCTAGATGTAATTGTGTGGATCTTGGCAAAATCCACTCACAAGTATGTAAAAATTCATTCACAAGCAGTAGCCCAGAGGCAGAGCCCCCAGGATTGTCATATGGGGAACCTTTGTGTAGGACTCTATAGATAGTTTTCTCTACCTGTAAAGTGGGCATAATACACTGTGTCCTTAACAATGGAAGTTTGAAGAATATTCTAGAGTGGATTGTTCTGAATATGCTGTGTCTGCCTGTGTACAAACATGTGGATACACTCAAAACCAAGGTAGGAAGGAAGCAATTTTGCACTGAAGAGTGTGCTTGCAGGTAATGCCAACGAACAAACACATAAGACAGAGGAGTTGGACAGAAGCTGCAGCTGCAAGGCTGCTCATTCCAGGATTAGTGGTTATGTCTTGAATTTCTGGTGTGGAACCCATGCTAGACCTTTGCTCAGAAAATGGGACAGTTCTTCCTTTCTTCATGTGACTTACATACATGAAAGTTCCTTGGATCTTTTTATTCAGCTCATTCAACAGATAAGAGAATGGAAGGCCAGATAATCAGAAGGCTAGTTTCCAGAGTTGGATTTTATCATTTTTTAATTTTATCATACTTGGGATCAAACCGAAGGAGCACTGAGCTATATTCTAGCCCTGTTAATTTTTTTTTTTTATTTTAAAATACGGTCTTACTGCATCGTCCAGGCTGGGCTTGAATTTACAATCTTCCTGCTTCAGCCTGCTGAGTAGTTGGGTTTACAGACATGTACTGCTGTGGCCAGATAGGAGAGGTGGATTTTATCTTAACAACTTGCAAGTTTTAGCTTAGATGAAAATTTAAATTCAACCAAGTTAGATTAAATGAGCACATGGCTCATTAGAAACCAATGCACATTAGCAATAATCCAGTTAATCCATTTTTTAAGAAGTGAAAACATTGAACCCCAGAGAAATTTGTTTTTGTCCTTCTTGTCATCACTTTTCTGACAGTTTTTATCTCTGGGTCCTGTATGCCTATCCACCTCAAAGATTCTCAGTTCTTGCATTCTGCCCAGGAAAAGCCATATTAAAACTAAAACTTACTGAAGTTTTAGAGATTTAAAGTGTTTTTCTACTCTGAGGCTCATATTTGAAAAGGTTAATAAGTAAAGAAAAATGAATTAACAAAAGATATTTAAACTTCACATGGAATTTTGATTTCAACGAGGGAGATATATTTAAACAGAGGCCTTTTTAGGCGTCCTGAAAATCACATTTTTTTCATAATAAAGCAATTGTGATGATCCAATTTAATACTATTAGTATCCACTATTATAATAATGAATAGCACTTATTGGACACTGACTATGGCCTAGCATTGCTTTAGTGCTTTAATGATTGAATTTATTTAATAAATCACAGCAATGAGATCTGAGTTAAATACTTTAATTATGCTTGTTTAAAGATGAGGAGATGAAACTACAAAACTAATAAGAAACATATGCTGTGTGCTGAGTATATGCCACCTCTTTACTGCTCATCATGAGGATTCCAGGCTGACTTAGGTGGAGCTCATCACCCAGTGGGTGCGAGGACCGGAGACAAATCACATCCTCATGTTGCACTGACCCCTTCCTGTGGTGCGGAGGCTTTAGGGAGGTTAGAGAAAGAGGGATACCAGATGCACTGGTTCTCTCTTCAGATATTATTCAGCAAGCAATGGACATAAAGCTCCCTAGCCAAACTCCAGGAGAGGCTGCTGGGGACACCACATTGCATTGCTCCTGTGTGCACAAGAGTGGTGCAAAGGGCAGAGCTGTGAAGGTGGCACAGGTGAGGCAATTGGTCTGTATTTGTCCTGCTCTTGTCCTGTTACTGCCTCTGCTTTGGCTCCTAAAACTATCCTTTATTTATAGGACTTTCTATATATATATTTTTTTTGGCCTTCAGTAAGCTCAACCCTAGTAAGATAACAGATGAAGTTGGTAAGTGTTGGAGACTTCTGTGCTTTAAGACTTGCCTCTTTTCGTTCCTTACAAAAGAAGTTGGAGGGGTGTGTATATCACTTTATTTTATTTATTTATTTATTTATTTATTTTTGTTAAATTCTTTTATTGGTACATTGTAGGTATACAACACAATTACATTTCTCATTGGGAATTGTACCTTTACATAATGCATCTTGGTTCTTATTTTATCCCCATTCCTAGCCCTCCCTTCACCCTCTCCACCCTTCCCTATTTACAAAGACTTTATTTCCATTTTTTCCATTTCTCATCATTTTTCCTTTCCCTTCTTTCCTTTCCCCTGCTCCTCCCACTACCCCTACCCCTTTGGACCTTTTCTTCCTATTTTGCATTATCGATTATTCATTCTAATGATTGGCACATTTTAGGTATACAATATAATGACATTCATCATTGGAAATTTGCACCTTTACATAATCTCTCTTGGTTCTTATTTTTCACGCTTGCCCAGCCCTCCCTTCAACCCCTCCATTCCTCCCTATTTACAAAGATTTTGTTCCTATTTTTCCATTTTCTCATATTAATCCCATTCCCTTCTATCCTTTCCCCTAGCCCTCCCACTTCCTTCCCCTTTGCCCCTTTTCTTCTTATTTCACATTACCTATTATAGATTTTAGTTCTTATTTACACTTTCAGTTTCTCACACCAGAGAAACTATTTGGTATTTATACATCTGTGTCCTATTTATTTCACTTAAGAGTATCGCCTCAATGTGCATCTATTTAGCTATAAATGTCTCTAATTTCTCATTTTTTATGGCTGAGGCTGGAGGGGTGTGTATATCACTTTAAAACAGGCCCCATCAAATTGTCAGCTAGCCGTGGGCTTTTCCCACAGGGATCCAGCTGCTCTCTCCATAGGCTTCATTGGGAGCTCTTCAGGGCTCTGCCATCCAAGGCACCTTGACTTTCCTTTCTGTTACTGTTACTGTGGGGTTTTGTGCTGTTTCAATTTCTTGCCTTCTGGGAAATTTCCAGTGGCACTAAGCCTCCATTTATTATACTTTTGCATTTTGTTATTTATATTAAGAAGCCTTTGGGTCTGAGCAGCTGTAGATTAACATTCATTATGCCTGCAATCTAGTGCATCAACATTTTAAAGAAATAGGCAAGATTTTCTATGCACTAGTATCAATAGGTAAGGGAAAACGGAAGTGCCCTGGCTATAGGAAATGTATTCATTTTGTTTTAATTTTTTTTCCATTTGAGAGGGGCATAAATTTGCTAGAGCATTTCTGTAGGGACATATTTATCAATCCAGTATATTTCTTGAAGTTTTTAGCTACTTAAAAAGAATAGTTTTCTTTTCTCAGTGCAGCATTTTTCTGTCCTTTCAAAATGGACAATCTGGACAAATTCTGACATGTTAAACTGAAGAGAAAACTTGATAGAAGAGTAGCACTGCCTTCTGAGGGGGGATTCAGCAAGTACAGAGGAAACTTGGTGAGGCTGTGATGCTTGGGAACTGTTGCTCTGTTACCAGAGATACTGCAGAGGAGATCAGTGAATCAATCTCCAAAAGTATTTATAGGGAATCTACTCTGTCACAGGCCCTATGATTACACAAAGCCTTGTATTTCTTAATTTTGATAGCTTGAAGTCAGTTTGGGTAACACAAAGTATGTGTGTCATAAAACCTCACATAACCCCCATGGGATGCCTGCACGATGTTCTGTGGAAATGGGAGCAGTGGAGAAAGCAAAGAGGCTGTACCAAGAGGAATGAATCAGCTTGTGGTATGTGCAGAAGGAGACTCTTTCCAGACAAGACAGACACTATGTGCGTCCTTGACATGTCCCACGTTATGAATTAGTTTATAGGTTCATTATGTTCATTTATTCAATGTTTCTTGCCCCATTATCAAATTTCTGGTTTTATGTATTTGCCTTGGACCCAGACCCCAACACATTCCAGGTAAGGTGGGATAAATTTGAATAGAAAGCTGTGAATGCCCTGTCTTAAGGACAGTGTTCAGGGTATTTGCAGCAGCTGGAATGTGAAGAGGGAAATATTTGAAAGGACGGAGCCAGAGAGGAGGAGCCTGCAAATCTCTCCAAGTCTCTGACTGATCTCTGAAGTAGTGTTGCCCAGGGCATACCTTATGCATCCCAGTTACTATATAAAGAAAGGAACAGAGAATTCAACTGCTTGCTCCTAAAAAATAGACTGAGCTTTAAGTCTATGTCCAGTTAATTGGTTACTAAAACAAAACAAAACAATAAAACTCTTTGTAGTAATATGACTAGATCCAGAATCACTGCGGTGTATACTTATAGTATTTTAAACTGAAAACAAAACTGGGAAGTTTAACAACCTGCATTCAAGAGAAAAGGAAGCCCATGGAGACTGATCCAGATATGAGGATCTAGCAGATAAAGAATTTGAAGCAGCTAATGTAACTATTTGGGTATGTAAAAGAAAACAAGCACGGAGCAAAAAAAACAAATAGGAATTTTCAGTAGAGAAATAAATAATAAAGTGGAAATTCTAGAATGAAAAACACAAATGAAATTTTACAATAAAAGATACTCTCCAGATAAACATACAACATATTGGCTAGAACAAAAGAAAGACAGAAGAAAGAATCAGTATACTTAAAGACATATCAATAAAAATTGTCCAGTTTGAAGAACACAGAAATAAACATTTTCAAAAAGAAGCCCAAGAGACCCATGGAACAACAGACAAATTCTAACATAGATGTAGTTGGAGTCTCAGAAAGAGAATGGAAAGTAAATGTGGCAGAAAAGATATTCAAATAAAGAGTGAAAAATTGTCATTTGGTAAAACATAAATTTATAGATTCGAGAACGTCTGCAAACACTGAAGAGGATAAAGACCAAGAAAAGCATATCTTGTATCTCAAAATCAAACTATTGAAAACCCCAGGTTAAAAGAATCTTGAAAATATTGGCAAAAAGATAACACAATACTTCAGGGCTGGGCTAGTGACATAGCTCAGTAGTAGAGTGTGTGCACAGCATGCGTGAGGCCCTGAGTTTGATCCCCAGTGCTGAAGAAACAGAAAAGAAGGAAAGAAAAGAACCAGTTGATGAATTAAAAGTGAATTCTAAAGCAAAGCAAAAAAGTCTGGCAAGAAAAAGAAACAAGAGACAGATGTTTGAATAGAGAGAACAATAAAATGATAGACAAATCCAGCTAATTTTTACATTATGTGAAAATAGACTTCAAACATCCAAAATTAAAGGTGGAGATTATTAAAAAGAATAAAAAGCACAATTATATGTTATCTTCTAGAGATACACTTTAAATGTGAAGATACAAATGATTTGAAAGAAATTGGATGGAAAAAGATAAACCATACAAAAACAGTAGGAATAGAATGGGTAGTGTGGCTATATTAATATCAGACAAAGACTTCAAGAGTATTATCAGAGATAAAACAGCATATTTCACAATAACTAAGGGTCAATTCATGCATAATATGATCCATAACAATTATAAAAGCATATATACTTCATAATAGAGCTTTAAGAGATATGAACACAATATTAATGAAATTAAAATAGGCAGAAAATTCTATATTTTTTATCAGAATTTTAAACTCCTCTCAACTACTGACAGAATTACCTAAACAAAAAAATAAAATTGCTGAATATTAGAAGACATGAATAATACAATATCCACCTTATTTCAGTTAATATTCTCAGATTACTCTACCTAACAAGAACAGGCAACATTCTTTCTAAGTGCACATGATAGCAGGCCATCTGTTGGGCCATGAATCTAGCCTCAGCAATTTTAAAGGACTGAAATTATACAAAGAATGTTTTCTGATTAAAACGGAATTGAATTACAAATAAACAATAGAATGTCTAGAAAACTTGAGTATTTGGAAATGAACAACACATTTCTAAAGAATCCATGGTCAAAGAAGAAATCACAGAGAACATTAAAAATATGAATAAATGAAAATATCTTAAAAAATTTGTAGCTAAAGCAGTGCTTAGAAGGAAGTTAACTTTAAAAATTAGTTAATTCTAAAAGAAGCGAAGTATAATATTAATTGTGTAAGATTGTACCTTAAGAAGATAGAAAAAGCATAGAATAAATCCAAAGAAAGCAGAGGAAAGAAGATAAGAAAGAGGGTAAGCAGAAACTGATGCAAAACAAAATTGATAAAACAAAATTAACAAAGCTCCAAGTTGATTCTATGAAAAAAATTGAAACTGATTAAAACTTCAAGGTAGACTCATCATGGAGAAAAAAGGGACAAATTTTCAACATCAGGAATTAAAGAGGATGCCACTATATTTATATACCCCATGTACATATACATATATTCATATATACATATATATGTATATACAAATCAATATTATGAGCAATTTAATGATTAAATTTGACACCTTAGTTGAGATAAATATTTGGAAAATGATATTACCAAATACTAATACAAGATGAAATAGAAAGTCATAATAGTAAAGAAATTAAATTCATTATCCCATGGGAAAAACTTCAGACCCAACTTATTTGATAATTTCTCTCAACGTTGAAGGAAAAAAAATATAATAGCGGTCTTCACAACTTCTTCCAGAAAATAAAAGATAACTTTTCATAGAGTATTTACTAGAATTTCCCTGTCTATGGTCCAAATATTCTTGTGATATAGGACATATTTCCTCTCCATTTTATAGATGGAGAAACAAGTTTAGAAAGATTGAATGAATCACTTCAGATCATATTGTGAATAAATAGAACAGCCCAAATTTGATCATGAGTTTGACTTTGACTTTTACTCAATAAAAACCATGCTTCCCTGTGGTTTACCATTATGCTTAATTACATATCTACATCTATATGTGTATCTATATCTGACACACAGTAGGCCAACAGTATATTTGTTGTATGAATGAACAATGGCCACAGATGAATTCTTTTGGTGAGGAAACATTTGCTCTCTCGACTTAAAAGGCAATAATGCCAAGTACCCTGGATTGTCTTTCATGGTGACCTCTCACTTCCTGCCATTCTGGAATAATTTCTGCCTCTGCTTTTTTGTTCCTGGTACTGTAGATGCCCTTTGTCCTCCCCACCACTTTCCCCCAGACCTCGAGAGTGCCTCCCATGTGTCAAGGTCAGTGGTCCCCATGCACCTTCTGCCCGCACTTCATCTGCTCACATGGAGGAAACTGCAATAAAAACCTTGCTAGTTCTTCAGTTTCCCTGTGGGCAGGGGTTCTGAGGCACATGTTAGTGGGTGCATTTACTTATTTAAAGTAAAATGATGGTAAAACCTAGTTCTTTACCAATTTGGTAAATACAGTATTAACTCTTAAAAATGCCACTTATTAGAATGAGATATTTTCATGTTATTGCTTCAAAATCTTTTAGAAACTCTTGGTCTTTCTGTGTGGCTGATGAACTGCAAACAGAACTCATGTACTGTATGTTTATGTTACACCAATTGAGGTGCCAAGTGTCAGCAAAAGGGAAAAACTGAAAAGTTGATGAGCTAAGTATGATGTTACTGGAAATGGAAAAACTGTAGATTCCTGATGGAAGAAAAAGTATGTTTATTCAGTTAGTTACTTGAAAGTGGGAAGGAGACTGTATCTTATAACAGGCAGTACTTGAGAATGGCTTTGGAAAGCTTTCAGTTTGTAAATTTTCTTGGAGTGGGCAAATATTACCTTCTGTCCGTTAAAAGTTTTATCAAAGAATAATTTACATATAATAAAATTCACTCATTTTAAATTTATGATTCAATTATGTTTTGTACATTTTGTACATAGTTATCAATCTATTCCAGCTTTAGAACATTTAAAAAGCTCTAAAAGACCCTTCGTGCCCATTCATAGTCAACTCCTATTGTTAGCCCAGCTCCCCAAGGCAACCAGAGAACCACTTCCTGTTACTATAGATTCATATATCTTGGACATTTACTATAAATGGAACCACATGGTATGTGTTCTTTTGGGTCTAGTTTCTTTCACTCAGCATAATTTTTAAAAGCACATCATGTTAGGGCTGGGGATAGGTTCTGCCGCCTGCCTCGAAAGTGCAAGGACCTGAGTTTGATTCCCAGTACCAAAACAAAACAAAAAACAAAAAACAAAAAAGGAAAGAATGGAAAGGAAAAATTATGAGAAAAGAAAAAAATGAAAGCAAAGTCTATGTAAATAGGGAAAGGTGGAGGTGGGGAAGGGTGCACAGGTAATGGAGAAAAAATAAGAACAAAGATACATCATATGCAGGTACAAACACCCAATGATAAATGTAAGTGTATTGTATACCTAAAATGTACCAATAAAAGAATTTAAGAAAAGAAACCCCAGAAGCTTATCATGTTGTAGCATATATCAGTATTTCATACCTTTTTGTTGCTGCATAATACTCCAGACTATGGACACACTACATTTTACTTATCCATTTATTAGTTGATATTTTATAGCTTGATACATTTTAAAAAATTTACTTTATTGGTACATGTTTGTAGTACATAATGATTAGATTTCTTGTGGGGAGTTGGCACATGTACATAATTTTTCTTGATTCTTTGTTTTTTTGGTACTGGAGATTGAACTCAGGACCTTGTACTTGCCAGGCAGGTGTGGGGCCACTGAGCTACATACCTGGCCCTTCTTGATTCTTTTTTTAACTCTCTTCCTTTCTCTGACCCCTACATCTCTAGAACTTCATTTGTATGTATGTATGTATGTATATCTATCTATGTATTTATAATTTAACAAATATAAATATATATTTATATATAATTTTAATATATGTTTGTAGTATAGATGATCACATTCCTCATAAGGACTTGGTGCATGTACAGAGCACTTCACAATCTCCCTTTTTTTCTTTTTCTTTTAAATCTCATTTCCCTCCCCCCTCCATCTCTCAGTTCCCTTCCCATATGCCAAAGATATAGCTGGATAAATTATTGTGAATAATTTCTTACATTGGAGTTTAACTTATTGTTTCATTTACAGGCTGGAATATATATTTAAATTCAATTATAAATTTAAATTTTAGTGAATATGTATTCCATTAGACAAGTAGTTTACCAGAAATCAAAATACTTTCTACAAGCAGCATTCAACACACATATATTTAGCACTTTCTATGTACTAAACACTAGTTGATATTGTGGAGAATATACTTAATATAGAGATGGTCCATATTCATAGAGAGCTGTTCTGTTTGGGGGAGACAGACAAAAAGCAAAGAGAGAAAGAGAAAGCTGGAAGGAAGGAAAGAGAAAAGGGAAGAGGAAAGAAGTGAGGGTGATGCTATGGAGACAGTGAAATGAATGAAGACTGATGGAAACGTAGGTAGCTACTTTAGACTGGATGGTCAAAAAAGCTTCTCTGAAGAAACACTATTTGGTCTAAAGTCTAAATAATATAAAGAAGGTAGCATGTAGTGGTCAGAGGAAGGGGCAGTGTGGGCTGAGGGTATAAAGGATCTGTACTGAGAATAAGCTTGTCAGGTTGGAAGAACAACAAAGGGGCCTAAGAGGCTGTAGTGCAAATTGGTAAGGGGAATTTTCAGGGCCAGGTTGGGCCCACATTGCATGAAGTTTTGTAAGGCAGCTTTAGAAAGCTGGTTATATTCCAAATTCACAGAGAGACATGGAGGGTTTTAAGCAGGAGAGTGCTATCCTATACTTCAGGTTTAACAGTGTGTTTCTGGCTTCTACCTGTAGAGAATGGACTATAGGAGGCAGCAGTGTAAAGGGTGGAGCCAGTGAGAACCTAGAGCAGCCAGGGGAGGAATGAGGGTGGATGTCAGGAGCCATTCTACATAATTTTGGGAGAAAAGTAATTTTACAATTAAATTATGATTAGAGCTATCTGAGGCCTCAATCATCCTGTGATGCTGTGATGCTCAATGACAAGATTAAGATTATATCAGCTGAAGACATCCTGGGTCTTTGAGAACCGAGTAGAAAGGTTTCACCTGGGGAGGGACAAATTCCTTATCAGCTTAACTCATCCCACCTATTGTTGTAAGAACATTTCGCTCATCTTTTCATCCTAATCAATTTAAGCTTCTCATTGACCTGAGATCCTTCTCAGCATAAGATCCTCAGCTTCATAGGATTATCATCACTCTTCCAGTCATCTGGTACTTTCTCCAATTATAAGATCCTCATTAATTTAGTATTATCACTGCTTGATGAGTCATCTGTTACTCCCTATGAATCCAATAAATAATGGCAAGTGTAGGGTACCTTCGTCTTTGCTGCCCAGAGGAGCATTGATCAGGCCCAGAACCCAGCTTCTTCTCTAAGTCTCATTTCCTGTCTTTATTCTTTAATTTGCCTTGTGCTGTTGTGGCTCACAGGAGACCAGAACCCACTGCAGGAGTTCTGGTAGCATTCCCTTTTCCTGTTTCCTACAGGTTGAGTAAATGTGATTATGGGAGAATTTTAGAAGTTCATGGGTGGTTGGGGGACAACTTACAGATCACCATAAAGGGGTGGGTGAAGTCAATATACTAATGAGCTAAGGAGAGCCTCTAGTTTTAGGGATCAAGAAATTTATCAGAGAGCTGTGCTACCCATTTTGATGGGGACAGTTTGGGTGAGGAGCAGATTCCTATAAGAGAAAGGATGCCAAGGTCAGAAGAGAGTTCTGTTTGGCCATTTTGTGTCTAGGCTATTAGGTATTTGGGTGGTGATACCAAAGAGACAATGGAAACACACATCAGGACTTTTAGGCAAGGCTCAAGGTTGAAGGTATAGATTTAAAATGATGGGCAAATAAAGAGTACTTAACACTCTATTATTGTCCCCAGGGAGCACAGGGAGCTTATAGTAGAGGAGGTGTGTGAGATGGAGCCTGCCCTTTCCTCATGCAGAGGCAGAGATCTGCTCTCATTTACTATTGCCAGTAATAATACTGTTCTTTTAGAAAAGTCTGATATAAGTGGACCACTTCTTTTCCAATCTGGAAAGTAAAGCTTTTACTTCACTGTCTGGGCATGGGCAATTGGGGTTCTCCCTCAGGCCATGGGATGCCAACCATAGATGATTTCTTTTTAGAATTTTTGTTAGTCCATGTTTGTAGTACATAATGTTTACATTCCTTATGGAGAGTAGGTACATGCACATAACATATCTTAATTCTTTCTGTCACCCTCTATTTCTCTCTTCTCTCTCCCTCTGCCCTCCCCCCATCTCTTGATTTTCTCCTTTGAGAAAGATCAATCTCCCTACTTTTTGTTATTTCTTTTATTTTGCTTTTTATAATATAGGACTCATATAAGAGAAACCACGTGATATTAAGCTTGTGTGCCTGATTTATTTCACTTAACATTATGGTCTCAAGGTACATCTATTTTCCTACAAATAACTCAAGTTTACCCTTCTTTACAACAGAGTAGTATTCCATTGTGTGTAAATACTGCATTTTCTTTATCCATTCATCTGTTCATAGACATATAGGCTGCTTCCAAGGTTTACTATTATGAGTTGTGCTGCTATAAACATGGGCATGTATTTATTACTGTAATATGATGTCTTCAGCTCTTTTGTGAAGATACCTAGAAAGGTATAGGTGGGTCATATGAAATTTCTATATTTAGTTTTTTGAAGAATTTACATACTGATTTCTCTAGTGATTGTACCAGTTTACATTCCCACTAACAGTGTAGAAGGGTCTCCCCCTCCAAGGCATTTATTATTGTTTGATTTCTTGAAGACAGCCCTTCTTTCTGGGATAAAGAGAATCTCAGTGTTGTTTTAACTTGCATTTCTCTAGTGGCCAGAAATGTTGAGCATTTCTTAAAGTATCTATTGGGCATTTGTTCTTCTTCTTCTGTGAAGTGTCTATTCATTTCACTTGCACATTTTTGATTGAGTCTTTTATTTTTTGGGTCTAATTTTGTTAGTTCTTTTTATTCTAGATGAGTCCTCTTTTGGAGGAATCACTTGCAAAATTTTTTCCATACTATAAATTTGCTTTTTCACTCTGTTTGTTGTTTCTTTTACTGTTCAGAAGCTTTTTAATTTGATATGATCCTATTTGTTGATTCTTGGTACTATTTCCTGAGCAATCAGGGTTCTATTCAAGAAGTCCTTGTCACACCTGTGACTTCAAGAGTTTTACCTATTTCATTTTCCAGCATATTAAATGTTTCTATTTTATCATTTAGTTCTTTAATCCATTTTGATTTTAGTTTAACACATGGGTGAGAAATATGGGTCTAGATTCAATCTTCTGCATGTGGATAGCCAGTTTTCCTAACACTATTTATTAAAGAGTCTGTCTTTCTTCCAGCATATGTTTTGGGCCCCTTTGTCAAAGAACAAATAGTTGAATGTGCTTGAGGTTGTTTCTAAATCCTCTATTCTATTATTTCATTGATCCTAATGTCTGCTTTTGTGCCAGTTCCATGCTGTTTTTATCAATGTAGCTTTGTAATATAACTTCAAGTCTGGGATTGTGATGCCCCCTACTTTGCTCTGGTTACCCAGGACTGCTTTTGCTATTCTGTGTTTCTTTTGGTTCCATATGAATCTTAGGATTTTTTTTTCCAGTTTGGGAAAAACGCTGTTGGAATTTTGATTCAGATTGTGTTATATATGTATTTGGAAGTAGGGACATTTTGACAATACTGGTTCTGCCCATTCAGTAACAGGGGATATCCTACCGCTACACCTGGGGTCCCTGCAGTTCCACATTCTGGCTCTTATTGGAGCTTGTACTCATTCAACTATCAATCCTATGATGTGAAAATATTCTTTCCCAAATCTTCTGCCCAGTACATAACCTTAATGAACTAAAAGTCCTATAAATTCTGCTATGTTGTACTGGCATTATTGTTTAGTTCTAGAAATTGTATTAGTTTTTCCTTGATTTCTTCTGTAACCTGTTGTTTATTTCAGAGATTATTTAATTTCTTTGCAGTTGTATAATTTGTTTTCTTTTGTCATTGATTTGTAATTTCATTGCCCTAAAATCTGATAATATACATAGCATAATTTTAATTCATTTACATTTACTTATGCTTGCTTTGTTGGCAGGTGTGTGGTCTATTTTGTAGAAAGTTCCATATGCTACTTTAAAAAAAAGTATATTTTGTTTTTTGTTGGGTGGAATACTCTAAGATATCTATTAAGTCTATTTGTATGAAGGTTTTGTTCAACTCATATTTCTTTGTTGATTTCTTTCTCTAGTTGACCTGTCTATTTCTGATAGTGGGATATTAAGATCCTCCACTATAATTATGTTTATGTTTATCTGGTCTTTTATGTCCAGCACTATTTGTTATATAAAGTTAGGTGTGCTGTGGTTTGTGAATGTATCTTAGTAATTTATCTCTTCATGTTTGATTGTTCTCTTAACAAATATATAGTGACTTTCTTTGCTTCTTTTGGTAAGTTTTGGCTTGAAGTCCACTTTGTCTAAATATAGGATAGTTATACCTCCTTTTTTTCTGGTTCCTATGGAATGGAATATTGTTTTCCATCTTTTGATTTTCAGTCTAAGAGTTTCTTTTTTGGTTAAATGTGTTGCACAAAGCGATTGGATTTTGTTCTTGATCCATTCTGGAAGTCTGTGTCCTTTGATTGGGGAACTGAGTCATTGACATGAGAGT
Organism: Heterocephalus glaber; assembly: GCF_000247695.1. The sequence goes on from NW_004624812.1 coordinate 1,324,820, forward strand.
TATTTTAGTATATGTGCTGCCGAAGGGAGCACCACATGAAAGTTATTATTGATAGTTATTGACTTATTCCTGAAATTGCCTCATTCTCCTGTTGCTGATTCTGTATCATTTCTTTCTACTTTTCTGCTCATCCTATCTTATGTATTCATTCTATTAGACTTTTTGTCATTGTTAGCTTCATTGTCTCTATCTAAGGTATCCTTGAGATTTTTTTTGTAGTGCTGGTTTGGGTTCATGAATTTCTTTAGGTGCTCTTTATCATGTAAGTTTCTTGTTCCTTCATTAATTTTGAAAGATAGTTTTGTAGGGTATATCAGTCTGGGGTGAAAGTTGTTTTTCTTTAGAGCTTGAAACACTTCACTCAAAGCTCTCCCGGCCTTTAAAGTTTGTGTTGTGAAGTCTGCTCTAATTCTAATGGATTTTCCCTTATAAGTGATTTGTTGCTGCTTTTGAGATTCTGCTCTTGTGTTGGACTTTTGGGATTTCGACTACGATGTTTAGTGGGGCAGTTCTTTTCTGCTCTCCACTATTTGAGGGTCCCTCTGCCTCAGCTATCTGTGTGTTAAATTCTTTTCCTTTATTTGGAAAGTTTCCTGCTATAATTTCAGTAAACTGATTTCTTATGCTATTTTGCTATCTTCTGATTTTTCACTAATTTCAATTAATCTTAGTCTTCTCTGCATCATCTATAGCTTTTTGATCAATTTTTCATGTTTTCTTGTTATTTTTAAGGTAACCCAGTCACCAACAACATCCTTGACTTCTTATTCTGACAGTCATCCACACATTAGTTGCTTTTGCTGCCAATAGTTTTGATAGAAGTTTTAATCTCTTGATTTTCTATGTGCAGCATTTTTATGGATTCTAATTCTTTTCTATGATGATCACTCATATTTTGCATATTTTGTTTAGCTCTTCTAGATTTTTATTAGTGCCTTCAATAGGCTTGCTGATCATTTTGTTTATTTGACCCAATATCTGTTTACTTATGCCTTCTGTGAGCTTGCAAATGCCTTATTGATCAATAGATGTTATGTTTACCTGGTATCATTTCACATAATTTGAATGTATAGTTTTTGGTTTTCTGCCCTTTGATGCCCCATGGATCACCTTTGGGGGAGTTGGAAATTTTTGGATGTAACTTTTTGGCTTGTCTTCTAATGTTTCCATTGCTTGTTTTGTGTTGAAGTTTCCAGCTTGATTGTAGTGGAAAGCTTTGTTTATATTACAGAGAGCTCTCCAATGGTGTCCTCTGGGTATGGCTAACTATTGTCTTTTGCCTCTGTCCCAGGATCTAAGAACTTCTATTTATTTGAGATAGGCAATTGCATATTTGGCCCACTACCCTATTTTCCAGGAATGGGTCACAGTATTGTTAATGACCCCAAGGCAATCCAGATCCTGTAATCTTAAGGGAGGCAATTAATAGCAACTTATTTTACTTCATCTGTAGTAATAAAATCAGCATCAAATAAAATCTACATACTGACAAACCCTAAGGAGCAATAAAAGAGATCTATAATTATATGAGATCTATAATTACATAAAAAGAACTATAATTATTGTATGAACACTAAGATTGACCTACAATAGATATCTACTAAAAGAAGCACTTTACCTCTACCATCAATAGAATAGTATTTAAAAGCAATAGCATAAAGCTAATTATCAAACTGGAGATTCATAAAGCCTAGTAGTTATATTGGTAAAAATAGAGTGGGTAGAGATATAGAGGCTGAAAAAAACCAAATTAAAACTATTAATCTATGGGATATGAGGAGTATAGAAAAGTGAAATGGGGGTCCTGAGGATTAAAGGGTACAGGAAAGAACAAACAAGAAAAAGAGAAAAGGGGAGAAAAGAAACTAAAAGAGGGAAAAATGGGAAAGAAAAAATACCCCACAAATACCTGATGAAAACCCCAAAGACATGATGAAAGAAAGAAAAATAATATCAAATAGAAGAATCAAAAAAATTGAGTCAAAGAAAAAATGAATGGATTCTTTTCAAGATCTGTAGTCTTGGGATCCAGCCAGCCACAATTTTCTATGCCTAGCTTTAGGGCCTTGGGTTTTTGAGGTTCCCTCTTTGCACCAGAATCCCCTCTGTCCATTTTCCCCAGACTCCAGTCAAGTTGTGTCCTTGCTCTCATTTGTAGATGAGGAACACAATCAGCCCTTTAGTCTGGGCGGAGTTTGAACAGACTTAATATCTGCAGTTGTGGAGTCTGGTTGCTTCCTTCTCTCCTTGGGCATTGTCCTTGTCCAGGATCATGTTGGTTGGTTGGTCCTCATCTCTACTCCCCTGTGCCATGGAGAAGCAAAATGCAGTGCTGGCTTGGAATTGCTGGATGGTCACACCTTTGTGTCAAAGCACACTGCGTGAAGTGTGGGTCTGCTTGCTCCATGGGGAAGAAGTGATACTTTTCTGGGATGTGCCTACTTGCTCATGTGAGGGAAGGGCACTACTTGTCCAGTGTAGGCCCAGTTCCTCACATAGGAAAGGGGGATGGCTAAACTGGCTCAGGCCTGCTTGCTCTCCACTGTAAGTGATTTCTGAGACTCCTAAATAAGGGCGATTGGTGCCTACATAGTAAAACCTCCATCTAACATGGAGTATACACTGAAACTGGACACAAGGAGATGGTCCTGCCTCATCTGGACAGGCTTTTTGTTACTATTGAGGTCTATTTGCATCACTAATTGATTTATCCATTGACTTGTTCATTTCTTCTTTGTGTTCATTTTTACTTAGTTTTTTATTTATTGTGGTAAATTGAGGGAGAGGAAGGAGAGGGGGAGATACATAAAATTTATTGTGCTATCCATTGTTAGGTGTACAGTTCTGATATTAAATACATTCACATTGTTGTACAACCATCCATTTCCAGAACTTCTTAATCTTCCTAAACAGAAATCCCAAATCCACTAACTTCCTTTTCTTCCTTCCTTCTAGCTCATGGACGCTACCATTTAACTTTCTCTCTATGAATTTGACACATGTTAAATTGAATTCTTTTGTGATTTGTTTATTTCACTAACATAGTATCTTCAAGGCTCATCCAGATTGTTCCAAATGTCAGAATTTTCTTCCTTTTGTTTCTACTCCTTTAATCAAGACTATTTCTGTGGTTTAGTGCATGTACTTTGGGCACTAAAATGCTGGTCTTGGATTTGTTCTCCCATTTACTGACCATATGACCTTGAACAGATTACTTGGGCCCAATTCCTTCCTTACAAAATATATATTATAAAAGCAGCAACTTCTAAAGTATATTGGTGAGTTGAATAAATTAAAATTTGCAAGGAATATGGAACAATACTTGAAACAGAGAAAAGAATTGTTGTTATTTACTAAGCAACTTGACAAGGCTCATTAAGGATAACTAAACATGAATACTGCCTTCAGGAAGCTTATAGATTGAGAAAGGAAATACAATGTGCTTAGAAATAGTAATGATGCAAAGAAGAAATTACTAAGAAACATGAAAGATATACATGGGACTGGCAATATGACTTAAGGAGAGATCAATCCCTACCACCTTCAAGAATAGGGAGGTTTCATTGAAAAGCTGACTTGAGCTTTTAATGATGGGTCCAGTGTGAAAAGAATCTGAGCAGAGAGAATGTGTGGAAATATATACTCCTAGTTCTCGAAATAGAACTTCTAATCATCTGTATAGATGGAGGTGCTAGAAAACCTTTTTGTTCTGTTATCTGGTCTTTGATAATGCTTTATGACACAGGTAATCTAAACCTCTTGAAATTTCCTGGTTCCTAAGGGCATCTTTTCTTGTAAAAGGCTGTCTCTTGGAGGGAGGGGGCATTCCTGGATAGCCTTGGGATAGGGCTGGCTGTCTTCTAGGGTGAACCAACCATGTGATCAAAGGTTTGGTAACTTCAGTCCTCCTCCCTCTTCCAAACTCTAGGGAGGGAAGAGTGACTAGAGAAGGACTTAATCATCAGTGACTGAAGATGTAATTGATCGTGCCTAAGGCAATGAAGCTACTATAAAAATCCAAAAGAACAGAGTTCAGAGAATTTCTTCATACTCAAATACATGGAAGCTCCTGGAAGGTTGGTAGTGTACCAGGAGAGGATATGGGGTGCCACACCCTTTCCCATATGTTGTCCTGTATACCCTTTTATCTGGCTGTTCATCTGTATCCTTTGTAATATCCTTTTTAAAAATCTAAGGAATAAATGTGTTTTCCTGAGTTCTGTGAGCTGTTCCAGCAAATTAAATGAACCCATGGAAGAGGTTGTAGAAACCCTGAATTACAGATGGTTGTTCAGAGGATGTTAACCCACTGCATGTGATTGACATGTTAATCAGGGATAGTCTGTGGGACCCTGCTGTCAACTTCTAGGATCTGCGGGTATTTCCAGGAGGATAGTGTAATAATTGAGTCAAATTATAGGATGCCCAGTTGTGTCTGCCTGAGAACTGGCCAGTGAGAAAAACTGTAAACACGTTCTGGTGAAAATTTTGCATTGAGTCTAAAAAATAGAAGGAGAAACATTTGGTTTTTCCTTTTATACAGCATGTCTTGTGTGGAAAGCTCTATAGCAAGGAAATGCAAACCCAGAAGTTGTGTCATTCAAGGTCCTGGAAGGAATCGGCACTTCAGACAGAATAATTAGGGAAAGTTCAGTGTTAAAGAATTTGGGACAGGGTTAAGGGAAATCATCAAGGGCTAAGGGAGTACTTTGGGGCTAGTAACAATGGGGAGCCATCACCACCCTTGAACCTGGCAGGGCCTGAGGAGGGAGTAGGTATTGAGCAGTCAGCTCCAGAGAGAGGAGCTGTAGGGAGAGGACTGCCTGACAGGCTGTGACTTTCCTTCAGTGGGAGGCACTAGCCATGGCAACCTTGATCTAGCATCCATGCTCATGCATTCTTTATCAGCTCTGTTCACAAATAGGCAGTGCCCTCAGTGCTTCCTGACTCAGGTCTTCCACTTCTCTGACTGGGTTCAAACTCACCTGGGGTCCTGTAGGACAAGCAGGGTGGTGGGTGCTGGAGGGGTGTGGAGAGCACCTTGGAATAAGATGGAATTGTCTGTGAATCTTGTAACCACCTCTGATTGAGACGCTTACAGATTCAGGGGATGGAATGTGGAGAACACCTTGGAATAAGATAGAATTGTATAATCCTAAGTGTGCTGTAACCCTTAAGTGTGCTGTGACTTTAAGAGTGCTGTAACCTAAGTATAATACAATCATAAGAGTGATATGTAACCATAAGATATGAAAGTAATGAAAGTAGAACCTTAAGTGTTATGGAACTGATAAGGGTGTAGCCCGAATTGGACGGGGCGTACCCCCGAACTGGACAGGGCGTACCCCGAATTGGGCAGAGTGTGCCCCAAGCTGGACAGTGTGATAAGTCTGAACCAATACCATGAACGCCCAGCTAGAATAGTATAAAAGGAGCTGAAGACCCCAAGCAAGTCGACGATCCGTCCACCGACCAGTCGGCCAGTCAGTCTGATGATCTGACTACCGACTGAGACATCTGCACACCTGATCCCTCTGGGAGGAGCATCGCCGCCGACCAGATGAGACCAGAGGACAGGACGAGGAAAGCAGAGAGGCGGATAGCCTAGCGCTGACTCCACGCCCTTCGTCTACGGAATCGGACCCTCTGGCCCTATGGGAGGAAACGTCGCGCTCCCATAAGGACTTGCGCAGTACAGGTACAGGGACGTGGTAATTGGCAGACTTAATATTGTGTGGTAATTGTATTGAAATGAATTAGGATAATACAAGATAAGTGTGTGAATTGCCATCCGAGTTTGAGTCCTCTTTACCCATGGTACCTGCTCGCGACAAGGGGATGGTTCCTCAGGAGAATCAGTACTGATTTGTGAAGTAATCGTGTCTTGTAAGTAACCAGAATTTGTTATGCCAGGGAAGGGTGAAAATGAGGGAAGCTGCTCCTACTGGTAACAGAGGCTCAAAGGATTTGGAGATTCAGAGTTTTCAGTCTCTTTGGATTCATCTCCCCAAATGTCCCCACCTCATTTCACAGGATCCCACTCCTTTCCCCTCCAGCGTCCTCAGTGACATAAGACACCTGGCACATTGTGAAGTTTAATTGCCCCTGTAAGTTTGCTCAGGCATATCTGCCCAGTGACTCCAGGGATGAGGGCCTCTTTCACAGCTGTCACGGAGAACTTTTTGATTTCATAGTACACAAAACTAAACTAAAAGCCACAGGACTTCAGTATTTTCTTTTCCTTCTATACTGTCTCTATGGCTGTCAGGAGCAATGTCACCTAATCTCGCAGTTTTAGAATCACTGTTGTCATCATAGTCCCACAGCTATTTGATAGCTACCTGTCTTATGCCACCATGAGTGTTAATTTGTGTAATCTTCATGCCACTGCAAGTCAGATAACCAGTGTCTAATTTCCCTCCAGGTAGGTTAGCCTGTGCACTTCAAATCCTTCCTCTGAATCACAGTTGAGGGTTGCTTTCTCCTGGTACCTGATACTCTATTAGCCAGAGACTTCATAAGGACCAGATGGGTGAAAATTATGCAAACTGTGAGGTTGAAAAGAATGGATTTTTTTTTTTATGAAAGTGTGGTAAGACTTTAGAAAAACCTGCAAGAGATGGTTTCATATCCTACGTCTTGTCTGAAGGACAAGGTGATTGAATAGTTTCTCTAACAAAGGAGAGTTTGGAAGAGCTGTGTGGGGAAGACTTCTTGACATCACCATGGCTCTTGGTAAAGGCACAGAGGCAGTCTTGCACTAATTTACTCCCTGGTTTCTGATTCAGTGTGTATGTTTCTCAGTGCCAAAACTCAGTTAAAGTCAGAGAGCAAGAAATTACTTACATTTTAGTTTCTGGTGCACAGGTCAGGATGAAGAAGGTAGAAAATACACTTGGAAATATTGCACAAATTTGCAAAGGGAAGATGTTCAACACAGCTGACATATCCAGTTTAACTAGCAAACAATGTTAGGAAATAGAGTAGTGGAAGATAAGTTTGGAAAAGTAATTAAGGCTCTCACACAGGGAACTTTACAAGTAAATGCCAAGAACTTGTGGCCCCTACTCCTACCTTTGGTAGGTAATAGACTGTCATAGTTCATATTCTGCTGCTATAACAAAAATCCTGAGACTGGGTAATTTTTAATGAATAAATATTTGGTTCATAGTTCCAGAGGGTGGGAAGTCCACAAGTTTGGCACTGCTAACTACTTGACATCTGGTAAGGATCTTCTGTATCTTCTAGATGTAACATATAACATGGTGGAGGAAATTACATTGCAAGATAGATCAAGTGCACCAGGTCCTGTCTCTCTTCTTCTTCTTATAAAGCCAATAATGCCAGCACAGGGCTTTGTTCTGATGACTTCAACTAATTTCCTCCCATAGACATACCTCCAAATACCCTTAACACATGACTATGGGGATTGAGTTTCCAATATATGAATTTTTAGGGGACACACTGAATCCACACCATGGATATAGAAGGGTTGTGAAATGATACAATTAGAGATGTGTCTTTGATGAATTGGTACACACTGTGACAGACAGTATTAACAGACTTGACAGGGCCACCACTGGAACCTGAGGCCATCCTTGGAATCTGTGGTAGTAGTCTAGACAAGGGTTCTCTAAATCCAATATTTTAGAGAACAGATAATATGAAATCAATTTGAAGGCAGGATCCAAAGGGAAACCAATCACAAACAGGAAAGAGTCCAAGATAACTGTGATACATTCTTCAAAACAGAAAGATTGGGAGCTTGTCTGATTCATCCATGCACTGTGCAGACTAAGATGACTATTAGCATTCTCATTAGGAAGAAAACTGAATTCTTTACTAGACAGAGTTCATACAGTTTGATGGGAAATTTCTACCAGGCGAATTTGATTTTCCTATCACATTATTAAGATATTAAAGAAAATGATTAATAATAGAAAAATCCTATAATGCAAAAAGAAATCTCAGCTTAGAGAAACATTCAAGCAATGATATTAATCCCTTGATATGGAGATGACATCTCTTCTAGAACTGAATGAACATAGTTAAACATGGACTATTAATACTTGACATGGTAATTGAAACATTTGCAACCTTTGCTCTGAATATGCTAGGAAGATGATATGCTCTAGACATTTTTCTAGTTTAGAAGAGCCATATGTTCACTGACATTTACTGGGTCTCTAGCTAGGTCTTTCAGTTTTAAAAGTTAATGGGCCTTTGAGAACAAAATTACCTTCTTTTTCTGCACTGTTGATGTTGAAAAACAACAATAGTAACAACAATACAAATGATGGTAAAATTAGTTTGTTTTTATTGAGTCTCTCTTAAATTTTGGGTACCATGTCAAGGACTTTCTTATTTAGCCCTCATATATCTCTATAATGTGGGTACTAATATCAGTCCATTTTTACATATGAGGAAGCTGAGGCACAAAGAAGGTCATTAGTCACCCCAGGTCACCTAGATAGCAAGTACTGAAGCTCAAGTAAGAACCCAAGAGCACCCACTTTGAGCTATTCTGATGGTAATTAATGTACTTTTAAGAACTTACTTTGAGGTCAAGATACAAAGTCAGACAGAGAAGTGGCTAAGGAGGACTGGCTGCCAACAACTATGATCCTAGGTAGAGGGAGGAAGTCAATTGGAGAGAGCTGGGGAGGGAGGTACTATGGCCACAGTCTCTCCTGTGTGGCCTTTTGTTGGTTCTCCCACTGGCTGAACCCAAGTAGGAACTGGAGGGGAAGAGATTGACTGATGTAGGCCATACAAGTGACTTTGAGCAGTTCAAAACATCCCGGCAACATCCTGAGACTTCTTGAGACCTCACTGATTTTCAGTAGTGGTGTGATTTTTTTGAATCCCTTACTTTCAAAACTCCTCCTTTACCACTATCTCTAAGCCATGGAGACCCAGAAATGAAACTTAGCACTTCCGTTAGTTCTTCTCCCAGAGTCTACTTGTACAAAAGCACTACAGTCCAAGAACCCCCCCCCCCATGAAAAAAACCCATCCTATTAGGTAATCTTAAGTATCTTCTTTGACTTCACTCAGCCCCTTGGTTCCTAGGTGCTCCTCCACTGGCACGAGTCACCACTCCTCCAACTTTGATGCCTGCTTATTTTATTCAATGCAATCTAGTTTTCTCTGGCTTCACTACTTGGACTCACATCACTGATGGCTCACCACATCAGAAAACCTGTGGCCAAGATCCACTCTCTTTAAGGTTATATTTTCCTTCTCCTTATGGATGTTGCATACATATTTTTGAAGTTGCTGTTTGGTATTTCCATTACACCAGGACTGAAAGAGAGATGATTGACCTTAAAGTATGATTTAATGGATGTAGAACATCAGTGTCCCCAGATGCTGCCTCAGACTTGGAAAGGCATCAAGGAATACTAAAATATGGAATTTAGAGTGTGAACAGATACTGGTTTAATAAACCCTAACCAAATCACTAATTTTTCTCGCGTAGGTTCCTTAAATTTGAGCAGACCATAATCCATGCTCTATTGTATTCTCAAATACTTCTGCATCAGTCTCTTATATTTCTGCACATTTTGCAAAGATACTACAGCCATTGTTTTAAACACCTTTGAAAAGATATTTGTGTAGAGTGTGTCCCTTTGTAGAGAATAGCAGGCTTCTTACTATCCAGTATATAAAGATAATGTGCCCCTTCAGAGAAAAATATAGGTATGTTAAATGTCCACTATGAAAGGTATGGGTTCCCTATACTTGGCATTACTCTCTTGTGATACAGCTTATTGCATGTTCAGGAGATGTCCCAAGGGAACTGGGGTTGAGGAAACAGAGGAATAAAATGCTATTTCTATGGCTACAACTCTGCTGTGGGTGATTGTCCTCATCTCCAGATTGGGAGTTTCATGTCTTCTGGCAGTATTCATGAGACTGTGGCCAGTTTTGTAAGCTAAAATCTGTCCCATTGAATTTGTCAGTTCTTGACATGTAGCATCTAGGAATGTCGTGAGAGACTGTGGCAGGCAGAGTACCACACCAGGACACAGAGTAACATGATTGGCAGTATGAACTTGGAGAAGTCACATAAGTTTGGTAAACTCAGTTTCTTTGCCATGAATGTGGGCATTATAAAACATGAATTATGTGCCTCAGAGTGTCTGTAAGAGTCAAGCACAACAATGCATCCACTTTGAATAGTAATGAAGGTACTTTATTGTATTAAAAAATGGTAGTCTTCCTAACATCTCTCCAAAGGAGCATACTATCTCTATGTAGATTTTTGGGAAGGACTGCACTAGCTGCATTGTGGGCATTAATGAGTACGGACATTTCTCATTATTGCCACTTATTTGCTTTCTATTAACTTTAACAATAATATCTAATTAATCCCATGTCCAATAAAAAATTTAAAATGATGATTTCAAAGAATAAATATATATGAACTGCATAGGACACTTAAAAAATGAGCCAAAGAAATTTTTGTGATTTATTTACTTATATAGTTACTAATGAGAATGGAACATGACACCATATCAGGCTGTAAGAGTGAAATGCTGTCATGCTCAGGACCCAGGGGAATGCATATTGCTTAGCATCTTAAAACATATCCATTTTTGAGAGATGAGCTGTATGTGGTATGGTGTTCACTAAGTCACTTTAAAGAGTCATCCTAGAGAAGGATGAGTTCTTTTTTCAAAGAAGCAGATTATAATTGAAAAAAAAGGCTAATTACACATACTGAGGCATTAACTGGGAGAGAATAGATGATCGAAGTATATCTGTACTCTCCCAATTAATTTCTCAATGTATAGACATGATCAATAGTAAAGTGACTAGAATAAAGATCAATTTTTATATTCCCTGTAGCTAAAGTGAAAGTACATAGAATTTCCTTGCCTATCTAAAATTAATGCTGTTAGCTTGTGTTGTGATCTTTTGGTTTTGTTTTTTTTTGGTTGTTCTTTTATTTTTACTTATGCTTTCTGTTGGTCTCTGATTATTTGTTCACACCAAGAGACTAAATTTCTTGATCACATAGGTCATGCCTTATGTTTTGTGTATAACTCCCCAAATGCCTTACACAACATAGGAAATATCATGGGCTCAGTGGTGTTCAGCTGAAGTGAGTTGTTTAAAAGGAAAGCAGAAGCATTTCTTAAGCTCAAATGAGAGAATGACAGTGAGCGAGGCTAGAGAAGGTACTAGAGAAATACAAAAGAATCAGAGTGATCACAGAAGTGTTGGCTCTGGCTGTAGTCCAAGTTGAGTAATTGCATCCTGTCTAGTGAAAGCACCCTGCAGTTCCAATCAGATATGGTACTCAGCTTCATTTCTCTTCTAATGTCTGTGCTCTGATAAATAGAAGCTGCATGCAAGGATTGGTGAGCAGCCCTAGAAGCTGAATGACTGACAGACAGCTTCAGCATTGGTGGTTCCTGCAGCCCTCACCCCCATCCCCACCCTTGGATGACTTGTCTCATCTCCCCATTGGCATCTTCATGGAGGTGGCTTCTATCATCCCCTGAATGAGGGTATGAAAACAGGGTGAAAGTTCTTTAAGAACCCAATTTGGGTTTAAACAAGCTCCATCCTCCCAAGAGGCAATGGTACAATTATGTGACCACTGTGAGCCACACAGGCACATTAGATATTTGAATTTAGGATCTCCCACCAATTGACTTTTGCCTAAATTGTTGAGAGACCTCATCTATATTTGGTCACAATTCTTCTTTCAAAGAGAAGAGAGGAGGTGGAGAGATGGACTCTCCCACCCCTATGACATTCCCATTACACTCAGGTCCATTAAGAACAAGCTCCTCAATGATTTCCTCTTCTAGGCCTATAATGAAGTCAAATTGACTCTGATTGTCATCAATAATTAATGAGTCCATTGGTTCTCTGCATCTCCAGGCCATTTGGCAGATGGCATTGTCGATTTACTATTGTGCCTGGCATTCTGGAAGGTTCTCAAAGTGGTTTATGTTGTGAAATCTAGTTATAAAAGACTTTGCACTTCAGGGATTCTCTGGGTTTTGACATTCTCCGTGTTGCTTTTTCTTTCTGTAACTACAGTAGAAAAAGAATAACTAAGTTCTATTGTCAGGGTTCATTTTTTCTTCTCTACTGCTTGGCAAATAAAACAAGAAAATATATGTGAATGTGTTTATGGCCAATGAGAAAATACATTGGTTGAGATAAATGGCATTATAAGAAGGGACGGAGCACCCAGTGACCCAAAATCAAAAGGAAAGATTTATTTCAAAGATTGAGATATGTCCATGGAGCAGTATTCAACCAAACTTTAAAGCTTGTAAGCTTAGAAATATTTTTTTGGAGTTCAAGCTAAGACAAATAGCTGAAGTATTAGTGAGAGAGGAGTGAGTCTAGGAAAAAATTTAAATAAAATTACATACCAGGCTTTATCGTATTAGATGACCTCTGGGAAAGATGTCCACAATACCTTGCATCATCATCATCAGGCTTGAATTCTGCTTGACTTTCCTTATATGAATTCAGTGGTACAAGAAGATGGGATGAGGTGGGCAGTCCCCATGGAACACACCAAACATCCTACCACACCTGACAAAAGATGCCCACCATATATGGAAGTCGTATGGTAAAACTTAGGTACATGTAGCAAATCAGTGTTTTCTTCCAAAGCCCTTTCAGAAAATTAAAAATTGTAATTTCCCACAGATACCAATGTATATTACCAAAGAGTGTCTTGTTTGGATCCATTCTTCTGGTTGAAAACAATATACAACAAAACAAACACACAGAAAATATGGGTTAGTGTTAAAAATAAATACATTTAAAAAATAAGTACATTTTTGATTCAAATGCTTTAAAAAACTATCTCCTAGGGAGAGAGTTCAAGAAAAGGCAGATCTGGGAATGGGATTTTCTCTTTGTATGATCCAATTTCTGGGTAAAGAGTAAATTCCAGACTCCAAGAAATTTCTCATTATCTCCATGGCTCTTGCTTACTTTTTCAGTAGATAGCTTTCCATAAAGTAGCTGAATTAATTTTCAGGTCATAGTTTCATAGGGAACTTACTCTATGACCATAATTGTAAACTGAAATTCCTTCAGGATCAGCTCAGAATGTCTAGGAGGATTTAAATACTTAGCCTTTCTCTTTAAGAGGGTATTTTTGCTTACTTTTGTTGAAGCTGAAATCCTCAGTAGACATTGTCTAACATAGCAATGATCTCAGATAAGTGATGGAAACCCTCTTCACCAACTAATAGGACCAGGATGGTTGGATTGTGATGATCACCAGCTTTAAGTACATCATCACATCACATCACATCATCATCATCATCATCATCATCATCATCATCATCATCATCATCCCTTTCTCCTTCTTCTTCTTCCTCCTCCTCTTCATATCCTCGTCCTTCTTCTTTTTGAGAAGAGTGGGAACTTAGTAATGAATGAGTCAATATCTGAATAAAACTTGCATCTTTGAGAATGCAACGAGCACATCAAAGCATATGTTTTTCTCAGAAAGATTGGTTTCCCTCAAACTTATCCTTTCATTGTTCATTACCAGGAGCCATAATCCTATCCAGGTTACACTTCTTTGCACAATGCATGCAAGACCTTCATAGATTAACTCTGTCAATACCATACAGGTTGAACAAACCATCAAGGCAAGAAGAGCTTGGAGTGACATATTCCAAGCCCTAAAAGAAAACAGCCTCCAACCCACATTGATGTACCCTGCAAAACTATCTTTCAAAATGGATGGAGAAATAAGATACTTTCATGACAAAGAGC
>NW_004624812.1:1344374-1364219 GCF_000247695.1 Heterocephalus glaber
GAAGAAGAAGAAGAAGAAGAAGGAGAAGAAGGAGAAGGAGAAGAAGAAAGAAAAGGAAATGGTGATATTCAATTTAGGGAAGAAAAGAAACCACACATATAAGAAAAAATCATGAGGTGTCAGCCCAAAGATGCACTCACCTTTTCACAGGGCTCTCTGCCAGCTGGTGCAGGGTTGACACAGCTCTCGTCTAAGAGCAAGCACCATACCGCAGGAAGGGCTGGGGAAGGGCAGAAGGAAGTGGGGCTCAGAGCACAGCGGTAGAGACTTCCTAAGTGCCTTCTGCTCCCCGTGAGGCAGAGCTGCCATGGGTTAGAGAAGATAGAAGAGGGGCCAGGGACACGGGACACAGAATGCCCATGAAATGACCCCCAGTAGATTTCCCTTCTGAATTGTTGGTTGTGGTCACTGACTTCTCCTCTTCTCCTTGGTTATTATTATTGTGATCACCTGTTTGTCCTCAGTGCTAGAGACTTTTATTACCAGCTGAGTAATATATATATATATATATATATTTTTTTTTTTTTTTTTGAGACAAGGTCTTGAGATGTAGCCCAGGCTGGGATGGAACTCACAGTGGTCATCCTGCCTCAGGTTCCTGAGTGCTGAATTACAGGCATGTGCCACCATAGCTGAGTAATCTTATGCCTCTCTCAAGATGTTACATGCCTTCAGGAGACCCTGGGTTCAAGCCTCAGGATCATAAAACAAAAACAAAAACAAAAAACCCAAAACAAAACAGAAAAACAAACAAAAGATGCCCCCTATCTAACAGGGTTATGTGCTTTGTCTGATGTTCTAGTCTGACTTTCAGAAATAAATAGGTGGAGAGTAGAGCGGAATTACCAGTCTTTTTAGTTTTTCCAATTTATAGATATACACTATTATTAATCCATCTGTTTAATATACTATTGACATATGCATGATGATAGTGATGACAGGTTACATTTCTCAGCTTTTACAAGATCACCGTGACTCTTCCAAGCAACTGTAGACATTATTGCATATATTTGTCACAATTTGCCTATGTGACATGTACCATCATTTCATAAAAACATTCACAGAGTCCTGAGAGTGGTGACTTGACCCAGCTATGAAGCCAGATTGAAAGCCATTAGAAGATTTGAGCAAAATAAGTGACACGATCTAAAATATTTTAAGGGTTCCCTGTGGCTGCTTTGTGGAAAATAGAGGGCAGGAACTGAAACTCAGAGGTCATTTAGGAGGTGAGGGATGATGACAATTTGAGCCAAGGTGGGGACAGTGGAGCTGGTGGAAAGTGGTCACGTGCTCAATATTTTGACAGTAAATGAAACAGACACTGTGATAGACTGGCTGTGAGGTGTGAGGGAGAAGGAAGTCATGGATGAAACCCAGGTTTTGGCCTGAGCAAATAAGGGATGGGGTTCCATGAACTGAAATGGCTACAACTGAGGGCAGTGTAGCTTTGAGAGGGGAGATAAGGACAGCAGTTTTGGACATATTGAGTTTGAAATCCTCTGCAATATCCAGGCTGTGGTGTTAAGTATAGATGTCTGGGCTGACTGTATCAATTTGGGGATGAGTGAACATAATACGCAAGGCCATGACATTGGATGTGATTACCAAGCAAAGGTACGCAAGTAGAGGACATAGAGGACTGCAAGTAGAGGCATGCAAGTAGAGGACTCAGGATCTGAGGCGCTTAACATTCAGTGTTTACAGATCAGTGATCATAGGAAGAGCTAAAAAAGAAAATGAAGGAGGATCCATCAGTGAGGTAAAAAGAAAACCAACATTGTTTTTTGGAGTCCTTGTAGCCAATGAGAAAAATATCAATCAGGATGGAGGGATCCAACCTATCAAATGCTGCCAATGGAGCAAATAAAATGACAACTAAATATTACAAGCTGGATTGAACCAAATGCTGATCACTGTTCTCTTTAACAAGAGCAGTTTTAATGGAGGTGGGCAGAGGATGTAAGCGCTTGATCAGAAAAATGTCCAAGAAGGACTAGAAGAGAAATTGGAGCTATGACTTCTAGGGAATTTTGTTGTGAAGGGGTACACAAAAACGGATTGATAGGTTAAGGGAGATATGGGTATAATTTGAACTTTTTTTAAATGTGAAGATTATTGTGTGTTTGGGTGTGAGTGGTTTTCTTAAGGATGCTTCATTACATAGGCTTGATTGATTAACTCATTGGCCAATGGTGAACAACTCGACCTTTATCTCTCTCCCCTCCAGAGGAGTACGTCTGAAAGCTCCAAGCCTCTAATCACATGGTTGGTTCCTCTGGCAACTAGCCCCCATCCAGAGGCTGCATAGAAGTCCCCAGCTATCAGTTAATTACTAGCATATAAAAGACACTTATTACATCACAAATCCAAAGGTCTTAGGAGATGTGTGCCAGAAAAAGGGATAAAGACCAAAATATATGTTTCTTATTATAAATCACAGTATCACAGACACTAATTATTTTATGGCATTGAATACACCATGGAAAATAAGCATGATGATCGTCCCTTTTTAGTTCCACGCTTTGAATTTCCTCCCTAGTGGTAAGCATATGTAGTTGACATATTGTGTTGCCTTTCACTGCATGCCATTGGCTTCTTATTGGGCCCAAGTGTGAAGCCCCTGGATTTGACTGTGTCACAGGAGAGCACCGTAAAGCTACTGCTGCTAAATGCTCTTGGGGCCAGCAGCCTTTTGGGGTCAGGTATGAGAACTGTATAACATTGTCTTGGTCCTGGAGCTTTATTTTGGGGCTGATAGTCCAGAATGAATTGGCTGTTTCATATCTGAGATTCCCATGGATTTCACATTGTGAATGTGAGCCACAGCTTAAACAAGGATGTAAAGGGTGCAGGAAAAAGGGAAAACAGAGAATATAAATTCCTTGCAAGGAGCTGCTGTTAGGAGCAGCTGTTGCTGCATTTGAAAGAGCCATTTATTTTAATTGAGGGGCAATGGGATAATAATGCTGTGCTTTTGTGTGAGACCCTATGAGACCTCCCCATGCATGGTGTAATGTGGTTCCTCATCACTAGGGGAATGAGCCAGGTATAGCTGCTGTATTTTTGCCAAATAAATAAAATTGGGTCATACACTGAGCATCCCTCTCCCAAGAATATCCTGAAGCAATCATTCCTCTAGACCCTAACTTCAGCAGTGCAAGAGAGTGACCATGTAGAGACAGTGCTGTTGCATAACTCTCCACATAATAAAGGATAGAAGTAGTCAGGAGAGCACTCAGTTATGCATGTAAATTTATCCCTGGGTAAATAGGTTAACAAGGTAGAAAGTGTCAGAGATCCGGGCAAGCAAAGGTTCTTTTGAAAGTGACACAGAACAAGGACCTCAAACCAAGAATATAAAATAAAAATATATGACCATAGGAATTTTGGTATTCAGGGGACCTTTAGGATGATCTAAGTTAAGTTAGTTCATGCCCTTTCTATCTCTCTGGAGTCTGTTCCTGAAGCCAAGTTTCCCCTACTTATGTTCTCTAAGAGCCCACAGACATCGAGGAGGACAAATCCATATGGGCAGTTGGCTGGATGTGTTCAGGGAAGGAATGAGTGTGAGTAATGCGTCAGGTAGATCCTAGAAGTCATCTGGGTCCCCCAGTGGAAAGAAAAGCTCTTTCCTGATGAGATGAATTCAGAATTCAGTACCAATAGCAAAACAATTTCTTCTGTGAAGAAGAAATTTCTTCTTCACAAATATTAATCTGAATCTCTTGAGGATTTCATTAAAATGCAAGTTCTGATTCAGTGGACCTGGAGCAGATTTCAAGATTCTGTATTTTCAAAGCACACAGGTGATCATGCTGCTGTTGGTTTGAGGGACGGGGAGGGGGAGGAGATTGCTGTGCTCTCCATCACTGTGCTAATAGAATTTACTCCCCCACTCATTGTTTGGTTGTATATTATCTCCCCTCAAGAAGAATGCATTTGCATGAGGGATTTTTTTTTTTTCTCTAAGGGTCCTCTTGATGAGGCATCAATATGGACATTTCTGCTTCTCCAAGTACGGCATTGGCTGGGAGGAGTCATATCCTCTGCTGTGGAGATAGAGGGTGCCACCTACTGGGTGCCACCTACTGATGGCATGATCTTAATGACCTTGACCAGCTCACAACCACTCTGGGCCTCAGCTCCTTCATGCTTGAGAAGGAGATGAATAATTCTTACTCTATTTGCTTTATAAAGTGGTAGTGATCATGTTAGACGATGGATATGAAGCTTTGCAAAGTAAAGATATGTTCTACAAAGACAGTAACTTTACATCCTGTTATTTATGCCCAGTATCTGAGGTCTAAGTCCTGTCTTGAATAAAAGAGTTCAGTAAATTTGTAATGGGTGATGCAGAGGTTAGCCGGAACCATTATCACTGTTCTCTAGAATGCTTGTATATTTCCTTAGTTGCAGGGGTTGTTTGTGCTTTGGGAGGTGAGGCATTTCTCCACCCATCCCCATCTCTGCAGTCCTGACCTCTTCTGTGGTAGTAAAGTCCCAGTACCTCAGCATTCAGATCCAACATTTGGGAGAGGATTATGATTCTATTGAATCATCCTTGTTGCACAAACTATCATTTTTGAGTTCTATGAAAGTTAGATGCTTCACACATGTATTTTTCTAATTATCTCAGCTATTATGCCCATTTCAGAGGTGAAGGTTCGCATCACTGGTTCAAGGTCACATAGTAGATCTACACTGCTGCAGATTTTCCAGTCTTAGTAATATGACTTTGAAGCCCACCTTGACTTTATTATGACAAGCTGTTATCCTCCTTTCTGCCCTAGGATTGTCACAGTAAAGTTATGCTGATGGGCTCTAATGGAAAGCCTGATTTTGATGGCCGTATGGTAAAGCAGTGACAGAATGCTTGGGGAAATGTGGCCCAGTTGCATGATGACATGGTGATATGCACCATATTTGGAGTTGTTCCCCTCATGACACAAGGCCTGGATTTGGGAATAAGAGAGCAGAGTTCCAGCTTTTACAGAGGGAGAAGTTATCAACAATAGAAGGAGAGTAGTGTCTCTCCTTAGGGAATTGTTCCAGCTGTCACTTACAAAGTAAAGGAAAGCCACCATCAGGTAAGGGAGAGGTGACCTCCACTCTGGTACTGAATAGAAATAGATTGGAGAGCAACCCAAGAGGAAGAATTTAGGAAATGGATGTAAATTGGATTCCCCACAGAAGGTCAGGGCATCAGTGCTACTCTGGGTATTTGTCTTCCTAACGGTGGCTTCCATCCTTGTCACAGTATCTGTATTTGCTAGTCACATTGCATTTGTCTTACTCTTGCAAGCTTACTTTGTGGTATGTGTTTTATTCATAATAATTCTCAGAACTGTTGTTTCTGTGATTTATTGCCCTTTGGTGTTTATCTTACCTTCCCAGTTTTACCTTTCCTTCAATTGCGGTCTAACATTTTAGAGTTTGACTTTCTATATTTCTGTAAGAGGAAATTTATCTTCTTTTCATATTTATTTCAGCATTTGTCTTGTTCTACCAACATGTTTCATTCTCAGAATTTATCTCTCTTATTTTGAAAATCTGCCTCATAATACAGACTTTTTCTTTTCCCTACTTGATCTTTATTTGTTTAATATTTTACATCTTTTCTGTGTTTTCTGAGCTTCAGCTTTCTGAAGCGGCATTCTCTTGGGTAGGAAAGGCCTGGCTGTTTGCAGCAGCCACGGATGTGATGCAAAATGTTTTATTTTTTTCTGTGCACCTCAATTTTTCAAGCCATACAAATGGGGGATATTAAAAGCCCAAGAGATAAACTGTGATCTCTGCTTTGTCTCAGAATAGCTTTGATAGTTGGCAAGAATGAATATTTAGTTTGAAGACAGTAAAAGGGACATTCCTGCTGAGGATACAGCCCATTTTTCATTTTTCTTATCAGCTTTAGAGGGAGGGCAGGTCTACTTGAGCCATGTTTCTATAATTTTCTTTTTGACAGATCTAGACTACTACAGGTTCCTCAGCAGTGACTAGAGTTATAACAACAGCATTTTTCCAGGCTATTAATGAGTATGCAAATACATGTGTCAGAATCACCATTTTATCAAAGATGATGATAATACCAATTATGGACCTTAACATTTCAATAGCTACATTTGTAGCTTGCTGGGCACAGTCATAGGTTTTCTTTCTTTTGATGCTCATAATGTGGGTTAGGATTGTTATTCCATTTATGAGAGGAAACTGAGACTGAGGGACCTGAAGTCATAGCTAATAAGTGGTAGAGTTAGTGTTCAGGTTGATTTCTTCAATGCCCAGTTTGATATCCTTCCCTATTATCTATCATGTGGTAGTCATATTTATTTTGGTCTGTAGTATTGGATCTACTTTGACAAACCACTTCACATTCTCTGGACTTTCTTCTATGGACTTCCTCATCTGGCTTCGCTTAGCCTACCTTTTTCTTCCATCTGCCATAGTCGTGTCTTCTCCTGACTGTGCTTTCAAAAATGCTCATGACCAGCAAAGGTGCTGAAATGGGTGGACTGCTGCTCTTACCATCTTCTAACTCCATCGATTTCCAATCTGTCTTCAAAATCTCCAGTCTAGAACACTGCTTCATTCTTTTCTGATTGTCTAGCTTTCTCTCTCACAGCTGTCTGTGGAGATGTCTCCAGAAAGGAGCTGGTTATTAAAGCATCCCACTCTAACAGCAGACTCCTAGGCTCACAGTGATCATAAAGTTCAGATTGACTTTATGGTGATGCTGGTGTCCAGACCCTGACTGCCTTTTTGCTCTCTGCCTTTAAGGTTTCTCCGGGCTGGGTCCCTGAGCTTTCATAGGGACTGGGGCTCTGTTAGAGACCTTGCTGATGTTTAATAAATATCAAACTGCTGCCCTGATGTTCCGGAGCAATTGGAGAAGTCTGCATGCTGTGATCAGAGAGCCCCACTGTGGGTGCATTGTTACCTCTTGACCTTGTTCTGGGGACAGCTGTTAGGGAGTTCCATGAACATGCCAACTAGGGCACTGATGTTCAAAGTCTTAGCAGAATCTCTTGTCATTTCAGAGTGAACCTTGGTTGTGAATCTCTCAGGGCTGCTTTTGTTTTCCTAGTCACATGGGCCAGCATGCTCACAGGCTGCTAGGAGCTCTGATGTTGTGATTCTGCCCTCATGGTTCATCCTACTCTGCGCTGACCCCACTCTCTGCCCTTGCTGATGGGCTTACAGAGTAATTTGCAGAGGAACCTCTGTGTGCCTTTCTCTCCTGCTCTTTTCTACTCTACCCTCCGTCATGCCCCATTTCCCCCCCTGACCTTCACTCCTTTTTTCTATGAAAAGGGAGAGAAGTAGAAAGAAATATATTCTAAACAAATAAAAACATATCCACATTTAATACACTTTTGTTCACATGTACAAAGACTTTCTTCCTCACATTCATTTTCCAGAGATATTGTTTTGCTCTCTTATTCTCAGAGTTGGGGCTATATATTCCTCCTTGTATCATTTGTCATCTTCATCTACTCTCTACCCATCTCTAAATCCAATTCAGATTTGTCCCTTTGGTTCAGGGAACTCTCCATAGAAATACTTATTCTAGCATTTGTCTCTAGGCCAAATGTTTCTAAACTTCAACTCTCTCTTTTGTCCGCTCTTTCCCGACTCTTTTTTTCTTTAATATCTCTTGTATACTTAGTATTTCCTTGGTCATAGGTATCAAAGTGGATAATGAATGTAAAAATGCTTTGTAAACTGCTGAGCCTTGCTGCAATACACAGAACTATACACTCAATATGTTAATGTATTCAGAATATTTGTTCTGATAGCACTTACTCCTTTTAATAGCCACATTGGAAATATTGCTCAAGAAAGACTCCATTACTCACCTAGAGGGGATTAGTAGTTATCAAGTTAAGTTTCATTAATAATAATTGTATTATGATTAAGATTTTTCTGTCTTGTTTTGTAAAAGCGTTAGCTTGACTTCATTAATTTTCCCAGTTAATGGCTTGTCTGGATTTACACCTTTCATGATACAACTTTGTTACTCTACCCATCAAGGAATAAAGTCTGTTTTCCCAACCTTTGAATCTGAATTGGCTTTTGTGAATGTGGTAGAAATGGTGGGGTCAACTTTGAGTCTCAGCCTCAGGAGGTCTTCCACTCTGTTTTTTGTTTCTTTTCCTTCACTGTGAGAAGCTTGTATTACCCTGAGAACAAGCCCAAGAAAGCTTCCTAGAGCAGGAAGGGCCAGCCACAGGCTTCTGACATCCAGAGCTTTGAGAGGGCCCAGTAGAGACCAGGAGAACCACAGGTATAGGTGCTTGGGGGAGCTTGGCTGAGACCCATAGGGCTGCCCACCTAACATGGGGTATTACTCAGGATCTATAGAGAAACACAATAAACACATGAATATCACATATATTACACATCCATGCATGTGCATTCAGAGGTTTTAAGGATTTGGCTCACACAGTTGAGGAAGCTGGCAGGTATGAAATTTGCAAGTGTGGGATGAAAGGATTCTATGTGGTAGTACTGAGAATTCTTTCTTCTTCAGAAAACCTCAGTCTTTGCTATTAAGGTTTTCAATTAATTGGATGAAGCCCACCCATGTTACAGAGGGTCATCTGCTTTTCTTGAAGTGTAATGACTGCAGATGTTAACCATATCTCCAAAAAAGCTTTCAGAGTAACATCTAGACTGGCGTTTGACTAAGCAACTGGACATCACAGCCCTACCAAATTGATGTGTAAAATTAACTGTCACCCCATGTGCTGTGAACAATGGTAAAAGTTTATGTTTAAGTCCCCGAATTTGTGACATAGCATTATTGTGATAAAAGGTTTACTAAACCAAAACACTTACTTTCACGGGCTAATTTGATTTTCACTAAAAAGTTGATCCTCATTGACATGGTAGGTTTCAGAGTCCAAGCCATGCTCCTAAACTCAGTTTTATCTTCTAAAACTCAGGCATGAGAAAAATGAGGCAGAGTGCTGGCACATCTTTCCTTATTGTATTTTGTAGCAGAAAACTCTCTCATACAGAGGGTTGTTACCAGGGGCTCACAGTCCAGAAGAAGGTGCACAATCTGGCCTGGGATTGGGCCCATCTCCTTTCTCTTTTCTTTTCTGAGCATGAGAAGGAACATGACAGTGTTCTCCCTTGTCTCTTTTTGATCAGCAGCCTCTGATGCTTCCATTTTACCCCCACTCTCCTTTTTCTTCTACCACAATTAGCTTCTGACAAAGGCTGAGTCATCTACTCTACTACAAACGGCTTTGTGTCTATTCCAAGGAATATTTGCCTTTTAAATGTAATCTCTAATTGTGGACTGAAAAACTTTGTTCTTTACAAAGAAGTCTCGGGCATATGTGAGGGTGATCTTGTTATGAAGGTGGGGAAAGAAGGCTTCCCATGGACCTCTGGAATCACCCTGTTCAACGGATAACTCCAGAAGGCAACTGTCCTGTAGCATCCGAAGGCCAAGTCTAATATGCATTGGTCTCCTCCTACCTGTTGTTTATCATCTGAACACCTTCTCTTCCTTTGGGGCTGCTGAGTTGAGTTTCTATGGGAATGCTCAAAAGTCTGATTCTTTATAAGCTTTATCTAAGCTTTATCTTTTTCCCCAGAAGAATAAATAATTTCTTCTGCACCATGAAGGGATGCTTTATACTTCCATTTAACTCGGATTATTCTGTCTTCAGCTGTAGTTGTTTGCATCATGCCTGGTATTCCACTGAATGGTGAGCAACTTTCATATAAAGATCCTTATCTTTCTTTTCTTTTTTCTTCCTGTTTGTACATTTGGGGAAAATCTTCTACTGCATTCTGGTGCTGGACTGGACCTCAGGTGAAAAGATATAATAGAGTCCTGGGGAGTTCAGCCATGTGGGGGAAGAGAGTTTGTGCATAGGAGATTATAATACAAGATGATCAGGCTGTGGTGGATGTTAATTTGAGTTTCATCATTTAGTATAACAAAGTGTTTCTTCTCTGTATTTGGGTTCACTATTGGAAAGAAAGAATTCACCATTGTAAAGGCTTTTTTTTCCTTCTTATCTCCTATCCTAACTAATAAATCTTGTCAGCTAAACACTCATTTTTCCATATGTATGTATGTATGTAGTGGAGGGCAATTGTTTTTTCTGCAGTTTGATTTGCCTGCCTTATGGAATGGCTGTAAAACTTCACCCATGGGAGACTATGCCTTTAAATATTCCTGGCCACAGGGCTGGTCATGTGATGCAAGCCTAGCCAATAAAAATCTTTCTTTGAGACTTTCTTTTGAAAGGAATCCAGAGAAAGAAACTATTTCACTCTGGCAGTGAAGATTAGAAGAGAGGGGTTCTGGAAGTGCCAATTGCCATGGATCCAGCCTCATGGAGGAAACTTGCCTGAAAAATTGAAGGTGACATTCATAAAGAAACATCATGATGAGAACAAGAGCCCACTCAGCATCTAGTTTTTGGCATGTTGCATCTGTACTTTTACAATGAGCCAATAACGTTTCTCATACTGCCTAATCTCACTTAAATTGAATTCCTTGGGAATTCCTTGACTCATTTAAGTTCTGACTCATCTGTTTAACTCCCCTTTGCCACCTCTCACCTTCTAAGAGCCCACTGTATGCTTTGAGTGTCAGAGGACTTGAAGTGTCTTCAGAAATATTGAATGCTTTGTAGGGATGAATATTTTATATCTTCTTTTTCTACAGACATTAATCAGGGCTTGGATTTACAAGAATATTTTGGGGTCTGTGGTCCAGCATCATTATTTGGCTCTTAACAGTTTTTATGACACTGAGATATGAGCAGGAAGATCCTTCGATTTGATACGTGGATATTGAAGGAATCAGGCTTTGCAACTTACAGACAAGTTCCCCAGAGCAGAGAGGCAGATTCATCAATTTGTTTAAATACCCAGTCACAGAGAAGCGAGAGTATAAGACATTCTCAGGTGACATTGAGGAAAGGGGGAAAAGGGAGTGTGGAGTTTAAAAAATGACTAATAGAAATGTATTTAAACAATTATATAGTAGCATTGCAAATCAATTTCTGTAGTTTGACCACCATCCCTTCTCTAGAACTGTGGAGTAATTTCTAATTTCTTAGGTGTCCTGATTTGGACATTAGATTACATACATTCTGAACTTACAACAGCATAAATACAACTTTATTATTATTTTCTCCAACTTCACAAAATTATTAAATTCTTATTGTTTGCTTAGTTTAATTTCAGTTATGGTCATGTATAAGAAATATAACGCATGGCATTTCATCCAGTAGCATTGGAAAGGCCTCACATACAGTAAAAAAGATAAAGGAATTTGCAAGACCGGTTGAACTAAATGGCAAAGAGATTTTATCTGTGAAAGTGTTGAAAAGAGTGGTCTGGTGGCTAATGGAGGTTAAATTTGAAGAAAGGGTCTATGCTAGTCAGAATGCAAGGGAAACAATGGGTCAAATAGGAAACCAAAAAGATATTTAACAAATATTCTCTCAGAAACAAAACTTGAAACATACTTGCAGGAGGAAGTATTTTTTTTTTTAGTTCACACACACATACACACACAAACTTACTAGGAATAAAGAAAAGCATTAAAAAAGAAGCTTTACAATGAATTCTTACCCTTCCTATAATGAGACCCTCAGCCCAGAAATGAAGAACTTTGTTATAATAAATGCTAAAACTCAAATCAATATCCACTACAGCCTTGCCATATTGCATTATAATCTTCTATGCACAAAACTCTCTTCTCACACGGTTGAGGTCTTAAACTCAGTACTCTATTATATCTTTTCACCTGAGGCCCAATCCAGCACTAGAATACAGTAGAAGACTTTCCCTAAATGTACAAACAGGGAATAGAAAAGGAGAAGAAGTGAGGGATCTTGATATAAAAGTTGCTCACCATCCGGTGGAAGATCAGGCACAATACAAACAGCGCTGAAGACAAAATAATTGGGGCTAAATGGAATTATAAAGCTTCCCTGTATTGTTCAGAAGAAATGATTTATTCTGCTGTGGGGGGTAATTAGGTGAAGCTTAAAAGGAATCAGACTTCTGAGAATCCCCATGAAACAGTTCAGCAACCCCCAAGGAGGAGAAGGTGTTCAGATGACAAACAAGTGGTAAGGGAACACTGCACCTGGCCTCAGGTTCCCAAAGGGCGGTTGATTTTTTGGATGAAACAAACAAAATCAAGAAATTCTTAGCTAGACTAAGAGTAAAAAGAACAAACAAATAAAATCAGAAATGACTGAAATGGCATTGCAGTGGATGCCTCAGAAATAGGATCATAAAGGGCTTATTATGAACAATTATACACTAACAAATTGGATAACTAGAGAAAATTGATAAATTCCTAGAAACATACAACTAGCCAAGAATGAATCAAGAAGAAACAGAAACAGACCCACAACAAATCAGGAGATTAAAATAGAGATCTAAAATCTCCCAACAAAGAAAGGCCCAAAAATGGATAGCTACATGGCTGAATTCTACTAAAAATTCAAAGAATAACCAATGCAAGTTCTTCTTAAATTCTTCAAAAAATAGAAATAGGGGGAATATATTTAAAATAATTTCATGGGGTCAGCATCATCCAGATGCCAAAACTGGACAAAGACAACTCAAGAGAAAAGTACAGGCCAGTAGGGATGCGAACGTACAGACAAGTCCTCAGTAACATACTAGCAAACCAAATTCAACAACACATCAAGAAGATTATACACTGTGATCAAGTAGGATATATTCCCGGGGATGCAAGGTTGGTTTAATATATACAAATCAATTAATGTGATACACCACATTAATAGAATGAGTGAAAAAAACTACATGATCATAAACAGATTAAAAAAAAAGCATTTGACAAAGTTCATCTGTTCATTGTAAAGACTCTTCTTGGTTTTTGTTTTTGGTACTGGGGATCGAACTCGGGACCTTGTGCTTGCGAGGCAGGCTGCGGAACCACTGAGCTAAATCCCCGGCCCCTCATTGTAAAGACTCTTAACAATATCAGTATAGAAAGAAATTCCCTCAATTCAATAAAAGTTATTTATGAAAAGCCCACAGATAACATCATAATGAATGGGGAGACTGACACCTTTTTCTCTAAGAGCTGGTATTCTATATCATACTAGAAGTACCAACACAAGACCCTAAAGAGGCCACATGCACACACACACACACACTCACACACACACACACACACACACAAACTACTAGAATTAGTAAATAATCTCAGCAAAGTTGTGGAACAGATAGTAAACTCACAAAAATCAGTTAATTTGTGTATACTAGTAACAGTCTATTCTAAAAGGAAATCAGGAAAACAATTTCATTTATAATAGCATGAAAGATGTATCTAAAATATTTATTTATTTATTTATTTATTTATTTTTGTGGTTCTGGGGCTACAACCCTAGCCCCTTTTATTTTTTATTTTGAGTTAGGATCTTGCTTAATTTCTAAGTTGTCTAGGCTGGTCTTGACTTTGCAATTCTCCTGCCTCAGTTTCCCAGAGTGCTGAGATTACAGTTGTGTGCCACAGCCTTCATCTATGTACTTAAAAATAAATTTAACCAAAAAAGTGAAAGATCTATATACTTTAAAATATAAAATATTGGTGGAAGAAATTGATAAAAACACCAATAAATGGAAAGCTATCCGTATATATAGGTTGGGATAATTCCTATGGTTCAAATGATTATTCTACCCAACGTAATATACAGATTTAATGCAAATGCTATAAAACTTTTTAATGTCATTTTTTACAGAAATAGAAAAAAATTATAAAGTTCATCTGGAACCACAAAAGAATCCAAATAGTCAAGACAATCTTGAGAAAGAAGAATGAAGTTGGAGGCATGACATTCTCTGATTTCATATTATATTACAAAGCTATAAATAGTCAAACTGGTATGGTAGTGACATTATAGAGATCACTGGAACGGAATACAGAACCTAGAAGTAAATCCTAGAATTAAGTCCATTGTATACTCAAAAATATACAATGGGGAAAAGATAATTTCTTCAAAAAATGGTGATTGGAAAGCTGGATATCTAAGGACAGAAGAATAGAATTGGGGCCTTATATCATAGACAAAAATGAACTCGAAATGGGTCAAAAACTGGAAACCATAAAACTTTAGTAGAAAATGTAGGGGAAAAAACTCCTTGAAATTATAATTATTTTTTGGATATGACATCAAAAGCTCAGGTAATAAAAGCAAACAAAACAAAATACAAACAAATGGACAACATACAACTAAAAAACTTCTACAAAGCAATGGAAACAAAGAAATGAAAAGACAATATGTAGATTGGAAAGAACACTTGTGAACCATATATCTGGTCATATATCTGATAAAGTATTAATATCCAAAATATATAATGAACTTACCCCAGAACAAAAAGTAGGCAATCAAGCAAACAACAAAAACTTAAATATCAAAATTTTAAAAATAGGCAAAGGACCTGAACATATATATGAAAAATATTAATGCTAGGATGTATATGAAAAGTGCTCAACATTACTAATCATTAGGGAAATGTAAATAAAGATTACAGTGAGATATTGCATCACACTTGTTCAGATCACTATTATTTAAAAAATTGAGAGATAATGTGTTGGCCAGGGTGTAGAGAAATGGGAAGCCCTGTACTCTGGTGGGGAATGTTCCTTGGTATAACCATGAAGGAAAATAGTATGGAAGTCCCTCAAAAAACTAAAAATATATACGTATGACCTAATAATCTCCCTTCTGGGTTTTTAACCCAAGGAAATGAAATCAGCACTTTGAAGAGATGTCTGCATTCCCATATTTATTGTAGTACTATTTTTAATGGCCAAAGTATGAAAAATCCCCCAAGTGTCTGTTGATGGTTAAAGAAACTGGAACATATACACAAAGGAGTATTGTTTAGCCTTAAAAAAAAGGAGATTCCATTATTTTCAATGATATAGATAAACCAGGAGGATATTAGGCTAAGTAAAATAAGGCAGACACAGAAAAAAATTTTGCATGATCTCATTTGCATGTGGAATCTAAGAATGTCAAATACCTAGAAGCAGAAAGTAGCTGGAGGTTATCAAGGGTTAAGGGTGGGAGGTGGAAGAGGTGAGGGATTGTTGATTAGTGGGTACAAACTTTTAGCTACAAGATGAACAAGTTTTGGAAATTCAACATATTGGCGACCATGGTGACCATAGTTAATAGTAATGGACTATATCTTTGAAATTTGCTGTAAGGATAGATTGTAAGTATCCTTATCATATATAAAAATATAATGGATTGAGATGATTGCTGATTAGCTTGATTGTGGTAATCATTTCACAATGTATGTATATGTACCAAAACATGTGCACCTTGAGTGTGTACAATTTTTATTTGTCAATTATATCTCAATAAAACTCAATTATATTTCAGTAATGAAGAAAATAGTACAAGGGAAGCAACCTTTTATATCTGGATTTAAAATGTGGAATGGGGCTGTCCATGTTATACTTGGTGACCAATGAGAATACTAATTTGGCTAGAGAAAAGTGCAGTACGTGGGTAACAAGTTGTTGGAAAAATATGTTAGTAAGGTTGGTTTGTGGTAACTTGTGAAGGCTCTTGAATGCCAAGTTGAGTCATCAAGGGATTATGAAGTCTGACAAAAGGCTTTTTTTTACATAATAACTGTGTAGCTCTGAGGGGGTAAGGATAAGGGGACAAGACCCTCACTTCCTGAGACTTACAGGCTCACAGTACATTCAAAGGAAGGCAATTAAACAAAAATATAACTAACAATGCATAATTTAAATTATGATGTTTGTCTTTGTTTACACATTCATAAGTAACTCTTATGTGCCAGGCCTGGTGGGATATGGTGAACATCCTCAGCCAGAGCTCTTGGCCCAGCTGGCACTGCAGGCACCAAAGGCCACACACGTTTCACACCAAAAGGACAAAGACAATTGTCTTAGTCCACTCAAGCTGCTATAACAAAATGCCATAGACTGGGTAGTTTATAAACAACAGAAATGTATTTCCCACAGTTCTGGAAGCTGGAAGTCTGAGATTAAAGCTCAGGCACATTAGGTGTCACATGAAAGCCTGTTTCCTGGGTCATGCTGGTGCCCTTTGCTGTGCCTTCAGATGGTGGAAGGGGCAAACAGTTACCTTTGACCTCTTTCATTAGGCTACTCATTCCTTTTGTGAGATTCTTCCTTCAAGGCCTGTTCACCTCCCAAAAGACCCCCATCTCCAAATGCCGTTATATTAAAAGTTAGGATTTCAACAAATAAATTTTGGAGAAGATACAAACATTCAGATCACAATACTATACAAATCAAAACCTCCAACAATCTGCTTAGAACTAAAAATAAATAAGATATTACTTGAAAACCTTTCTCTCCCTCTCTCTGAAGACAGTTAAAAAGTTGCTCCTGCTTTCCTCCTTTCTCATTTTCCTTTTCTGGTATTGTCAGACCCTGCTGTGGATCCTGTCATTCATCCAATTCTACTCTTTCCACTTCCAGATGTCAGTCATCTGGGAAAATAGGCTGAGCCCTCCCTGAGCCCTTCTTTCCACCTCCCTTTTGTTTCAGTTTTTGTATTAGTCAGCTTTCTTGTCACTGAGATAAAATACCTAACACTCACAACTTAAAGGAGAGTTTTAATTTGCTCACAATTCAGTTCACAATGGACTGACCCCAAAGCATAGACATCATGGCAGAAGCATGTGGCCAAGCAAAGTTACTTAATTCATGGCAGCCAGGAAGTAGAGCTGGGGAAGAGTGCCAGAGCAGGAGGAGAGAGTGACCAGACATAAATCCTAAGGCCACCCCCTCTATGGCCACTCAGACGCATCTAGAAATGTGCTCCACCAATCCCAGGGTATATCCCAAAGACAATAAAGTTGAAATTCCACCCTAAGTGCTACAGTTTATATCATTCATTTGCTTAACAAATCTTTTTTCTTCATAGGTGGTACCATAGCTAATTTTAAGGTCTGCTAACATTGGAATAATCACACATTCTTAATCACTGGAGTCCAAATTTAAGATATCAATACTTCATTAAAATCTGTATCCTGTATGATTTAATTAGCATTTTTGAAGCTCTTTTTGGTCTGTTTGGAAACAATTCTCACATGTACAGAGACCCACTTGGTACAAGAGAATGAACCTGGGCTTTGGAGTTAGACATCTGGATTTAAGTCCTAATTCCCTGAGGACCTATACTTTTTCAGCTTGCATGCTGGGAGCCAGAAGTGAGGAAAGGAGCTAGGTGCATGGGTTCCTGGCTATTGCAGTGAGAACCAAAAGAGACATTATGAGTGAATTAAGGTAGTTTTGAATCAAAGGAAGAGTTTGAAGTGATAAATCCATAAGAGAATGGAGAGAGGCAAATGGACCCAAAGTAAAGATTCACAGCAGGTGTCTGCAAGCTAGCTGGGAAAAGAAGTTCAAAGGGTAAGTAGCAAGAGGTACCAGGAAATGTGATTTGGTGGCCCTGTACACAGAGACAGCCTTTTACAGTTCCCCTGTGACTGCTCTCAAGCTGGGGCAAGGGGATCTTTTTGAAGACTACGTGTGTGTTCTCAGGAAGGTCACTTTTGTCTCCTCTGCCTTTGTATCTGCAAAACAAAGCATAACAAAGGTTATGCTGCCTACCTCACAGACTCAAATGAAGTTCACTGGCACATAGTAGGAGCTAAAATGAATAAATACCCTCAAGCAATTGTGCATGGCTCTTCTTTACTCTCCTCACTTGAGAAGCTGCTGTGCATATAGCAAGCCAAAGATAATCTCACTGAAAATCCCCTGAGAGGCTCAGCACCTTCTAATGGCCTGAATCTGCTTACTGCCATTGCTGGTATTTTTTAGCTAGTTTAATATAGGTTCCTGCTCCAAGTCTCTTCTGTCCTTTCAGGACTTTCCTTTTGTATTTCTTTCTTAAACTTTTTACCCTCATTAAATTAAGCTCCATTTTTTGGCATAACCCTGTTCCTGGAGGAATTCTTTAAAAGTCCCACATGGAGTTAAAATAAAATATTTCTTCTACAAGTACTATGGTAGCAGACCTTCTGTGTGTCGAAAAGCCTGGAGTCCACACAGCCTTACATAGCCCATGAATGCTTCTGTTTGATATCTGAAATTATTCTTTTACAGAAAACACCGGGGAAGCTGGATTGTAACTAGTAGCTTCTTTTAAATTTGCTTTACTTCTTGGATAGAAGCAGCTCATTATAAATCCATTCCTTATGGTGCATTTGAAGGCAAGAGAAAGAGATCATGCTTTCCAAACCAAAGCTTCTCCATCCTTTCAGTTATTTGAGCTTTCTGATGTCCCATTCTGTCTTTCCACTGGCACCTGCCAGAGCTCAGAGAAAAGACCCTCTCTACGATAACAATGGCATCTGCTTTCCAATAACGTGGTCTTCATATCTGCCACTTTTGCTCTTTTTCTTTTTTCCCTAGTTATCTTGATTTGATCACGGTATTGGCTAACCTTATCTTTTGTTATTTATTGTATTTTTGTAACATTTACATATTTTGTCGTAAGTTGACATTACCAATAAATTGTTACTGTAACAATGCTTTACTGGGTCATAAGCCATTAGAAATTTATACAACTGCTAGGAATTGTGAGGATATTTGAAAGGGCTATCTTTGTAGTGCATTGGCCCAGTGTTGGGTTACAGGCTGGATATCTGTGTGGTGAAACTTCTCTTTCTACTAACTCTTTTGTTCTTGGCTGGTGTCTGCTCTAATCTAAATTACCTCAGGTCCCTTCTGAGATCCAGCAGATTTTCTTGCAGCTATGAATATAACATGGGGATTGAAAGCACAGGGTTGAATTTATTCATTCAAATATCCATTCGTTCATTCACTCAAAAGTTTCTCAAGCTCTAACATTTGCTTGCCTCAGTGCTGAGGATACAACAAATAATAACTACACTTTCATCTAATAGATAAAATGAAACTGAACTTCAGTATGATGTGCAAGTGGGATGACAATAACCACTCTCCATGGAAAACTGAATATACAGCAATATTTGGGATTGGGGCTGTGGACAGGGGCAAGAAACATTGTCATAGAGGAAATGATTTCTAAATTGTGATTTAGGGTGAATAAGAGTTTGGTACATGGAATTCAGGTGACTTGTGATCAAGATGCCTGACAGCTAGGGCCAGGGGCCCAGTCCTGAATTTAAGAAAGTAGAGATTCTCAAACTTGAATATGCATGCAACTAAGACATCTGGAGTTAATGTTAAAATGTGGATCCTCATTCTCCGGGTCTTAGATGTGGCTTGAGAGTTTATTTTCCTAATAAATTTCTGATTAAAGAACTTTTCTTTATGGTACTAGGGATTTAACCTAGGGCCTTTACATTGAGCTACATCCCCAGCCTCTTAAAAAATATTTTAGTTTGGGAAATACCAAATCAGTCCGCTGCAGACAGGCAGGTCTGCAGACTCGGTCCCAAGGTTGCCAGTCACTCTGAAAACACTGAATCAGCCCGCGCCCTGGAAGCAGTCTACTGGACCCCCACCCCTCGCTCCTTTGGCCTCTTCGCTGTACAACCACCTGGTTCCACACTACAAAGATGCAGAGGACGCTGGACCACCAGACCACTGTACTGGAGCTAATCAAGTTCTCAGCATTTAAAGAATTCCTGCCCAGAGGTAAGGGCTTCTGAGCCACCATCCCACTGCTCCTGGTCCAGAAGAAGGGGCTGCCCAGCCACCATCCCTCTGTCTGCTCCTGGCCCAGAGGTAGGGGCTTCTGAGCTGCTGTCCTACTGCTCCTGGCCCAGAGGAAGGGGCTTTTGGGCCACCATCCCTACCACCACTCCTGGCCCCTGGCCCATCTC